>MU667297.1:375-25640 GCA_026770625.1 Nicotiana glauca | reverse complement strand
CCAATTTCAACCCTAGATTACATGATTTAGGTTTAGAAACTCATTAATTAATGAAGGAAGATGAAGGAAATGAGTGGGAATTTACTTACCCAAGAAGCTTTGGTGAAGAAGTGCTCAAAAATTTGCTCAAGAGCTGTGGGGAAGAAGAACTCGTGTGAAATATGGACTAAATCCCGTCACTGTTCTGTTTTGGGTATTTAAAATCACTGGGCAAAAGTGCCCAATGCGATCGCGAAGAAGGTAATGCGATCGCATAGGGTAAGGGGAAACTGGTCATTGCGATCGCAGAAAGGCTGCTGCGAACGCATAGAAGAAAAGGTTGTGCATTCTAGGTTTGGACTTAATGAAACACGAACGCGGATTAAAGGTTGCGTTCTCAGTGAAGGATATGGCTAAGCTATGCGATCGCGGATGAATCTATGTGATCGTATAGAACAAATGTGGGGCACCTGAAGGATTACTCTATGCGATCGCAATGCTACCTGTCACACCTCCTTTTTTACACACCTACCCCGAAGGATAAATGTATAAGGGAGTTTTTCCATTTAAAGTGACATTATTCGAAATGGGATTATTTATTTATTTTTATAGTCGCCACTTGGGATAGGATTGGCTTTTGGTGTCCCAAGTCACCGGTTTAATTTAAAACCCAAATCGAGGAAGATTGCCGACTTCCCAATTGGAGTTTGCGAACCAGAAATTCTGTGTAAGGAATTCTGTTGACCCGAGGGAAGGTGTTAGGCACCCCTGGATCCAGTGATTCCAGCACGGTCGCTTAAATTATTATAAATGGCTAAAATCAAATTTTTATTCATGTTATAACTTATGTGCTTTTTTAACTTTGAACTGCTTTTATCATTACTTTTTTAAAGAATTGCAACGTCGTGAAAATGCATCTCGAACCACGTCGCATCAATGCACCCATGGTTGTTAACACATTTCGACTTCGTTGAGATTTAGATTTGGGTCACATAAATGCGCACCCGAGTTTAGGAAAGTAATATTATTAAGAGCGCGCCTGAAGCGTCTAACGCGTTATTATTTTTGGGGAAGGCCGCGAAATTCGCTAAACGGCTCATCCCGAATTCTAAGTATTTTTAATTAAATATTGAATGAGGACCCCGCAATTTGCATTTTATTTAGCGAGGCTCGTCTCATCATTTTTATTTAAAGGCCAATCCTGAAGTGACTACAATTTTTGTATTTACTTTGTCTCTAAAAATACAAGAAAAAGTCCTAAATAGTCTGTTGTTGAACTGAGGTAATCCAGGTAGGAAATAACATTGGTCCTGGGTCCACATTTCAGAGAGCTTGAGGCCCAAACTGCACAAGTCCTCGTTCGAACTCTCACGGCTACAATTAGATTTAACCATAAGTTGGGCCAAAGTTTGTAGCCCAAGCGTGGAGGCTTCAAATTTCAAGGCCGAACTCAATGTCTAATTCCCTGCTGGGATGCTAATTTTAGTAACACACATATCAGTATAGAAGTAAAGATTTATTCCAAATGATTTGAACCAATTATGCTAAAAAATGAGAGATACTAGTATGACATGCAAGCATTGAATAACTAAATTGTGTAATGGTGATGACTGATTTGAATTAAACCTGTGATTGCCAGATTAAAAAAAACTACAAGATAATGGATTATTTAAGCTCAAACTCCTTTTAACAGACTAAACATGCATGTTAGACCAATATTTTAATTGTTCATCTATATTTAACCACATATCGAATTGTACTGCCATTCTGAACTTAAAAACCACTTCATGTCTACTGAAATAATTTCATGATAGAACTGCATTACAGCTTCATTACTACTTCATTACGGCTGATTAACTTCATAAAATAACATGGCAAAACTACTGGAATTAATCTCAACTGATTACGACATTACTCTATTAACCTACAAGGACCGTAATTATCACTGAATGCTTGACTAATAGTACTCACATAAGCATGAGAAAATGATAACTGACATAGTCCAACTCAGTCCAGTTATAACATATCAGTTCAATGCAAGATGGCAGTCAAAGAAAAACAGTCCAAATTAACCTACAAGAAATCCTAATTATACAGCCATATGTCTATTGCTCAAATCAATACCGGCTTAGTCAACTAACAACAATTAACAATCTAAACGACTAAACAATTTAACGATAAACATCAAACAGCTTCCAAAGTGCATAGATTTAATAGTAATTTTCATTTAAACTTCAATTTGGAGCTACATGGAAGCTATTCGAGGAAGTGTACCTGGGAAATAGAATTTCAACAGAAGAAGAAACGATCAGCAATAGCAATGCAACAGCAATAGTTCAGGAACAATTTCAGCAAACCAGCAGGGAATTAACAACACAACAACAGCAGGATCAACTTTTGAATCAAAACTAAACTCTCAAACAACTACGGACACCTCAATACTCAAAAAACCCAATAAACTGGCCCAAAACAGACTGATTGAACCCCGAAATTAAATAGAAAACTCTTTTGAAACCTCAAATTACCAGAAAATGAACTAAGAGGTGTAAATCAGCTACTAAAACCAGAAATGAACTTGGAAATTGAGTGAAACAATATTGTTTTTGGATTTTCTTTTCTTTTTTGTATTTTTTGTTAGTTTTTGGTTTTTTTGAATGCTGAATTTCAAAACTAGATCTGAAAAACTAAGAGAGCTTTTTGGGGGGGGGGGGGGAATTTTTGAGCTGAAAAACCTCCTCATTCAAGGCATGCCAATGCCATTTTATAGGCAACAAGAGGCAACCTTCAGATTCTATGTTTGCACTCTAATCCTTATGTTATTTTTAGCTTTACTCCTATATTTATTAACTTGTTACCCAAGTAAGCCTACTAACTTCCGTGAAATTACAACTAAATACCTATTCTAGAATGTTCTAGGGCCTTTTATTTTAGTTCTTAACAGATTTCAAACCCTTTAACTACCCCAATTGCCCTTATCTTATTCCTAGAATCACTAACGTATCCCCAGCCTGGATTAAACCATGGCCAAATAACAAAAACCTGAATTTTCGGCTTTGAAAATGTAATCCCTATCCAAACTCTTATTATTCTATCCATTGAACCAAAACAACAATTAATCATCACACTATGCTAAAACTAACATAAACCACTGATCACAATCGAAATGACACTGAACTTAAAGCAAATCAGTCAGAATCAATTTGATAAGAAAATTAAAAAAAAAAGATTATGAGAACAGGGCAGAACAGGAAATCATGAACTAAACTAGACATTTGTTCTAATGAAATACAAAAAAAAAGCAAACTCACTGAGAAAGAAATTCGACCAGTTATCACTTTCCAATTCGGCCATTTCTGATGATATTTGAATGCCCTAGGTCGGAATCTTCATGAGGATGGTGAGGGGATCACATGGTGCCAATTTCGTACAATTTGGAGCATTTAGGGTTTTGGCCGAAAAACATTCAAATCAATATTCGAACGGTTCCGACCATATTCGAGGGTCAGAACCTTGGGGGTTTGATAGAGGACACGGAGGCGGTCTTATGGTGTAAATTTGGTGATGTTTGGACAAGGTGATATTTTTGTCGGAAATTCTATGATTTGATATTCGACGGCCTAGGGTGGGTTTTAGGGAAAATTGATGGTGGATTTGGATAGAGGAAGGGAAGGGGGATCCAGGGTGTAATTTTGGTGGCATTTTGAGGCGGGCCGCCGCCGTGGACGATTTCCGATGGCGGCGAGTGGTGGTGTTACAAAATCTGTGGATAGGGTATATTGGAGACGATGAAACGGGGGGGGGGAGTGTTCCGACAGTTTTATATCAAATGAAGACTAGTTCCTGACCGTGTGATGAGTTAATCATCGACGGCCAGGATTAAAAAGGGTCAAAACGGGGTCGTTTATTTTAATTGACGGGCCGACCAGGTAAGGGGTATTGGGCTTGGACGTGGGTGGTTCTTTGGGCTCAGATTCACTTAAATGTAATAGCCCAGTTTTTTTTCCTTTGTTTTTCCTACTTTTATTTATTTGTGTATTTTACTTATTATCTTTTTTTGAATTTTTTGATTTTAAAAAATAAATAAATAAATAAAACCAAATTAAATCTAAAATGATACTAATTAACTAATTCCTAATTTAATAGGAAACTAAATCAAAAATGTAAAATGTAAAATCTGAAATTGTAAAAAGACTATTTTTGTTATTTTTTACTTATTTTAGTAATGTTAATTAACTAGTAAGCTAAAATATAAAATCGAATTCTAAATGCCAATAAACTATTTGTATCTTTTTTATGAATTATGGCAACTAAAAATGCACAAAAAATACAAACAAGACACAAAATCAAGCAATTAATTTCTAAAAATTCAAATAATAAAGAAAAATTCTAATTCTAAGGAATTTATAGGAGTAATTTAAGCGTGGCAAAAATCACGTGCTCACAGCTGCCCCTCTTTGTTCGGAGACACGAAGGGTTTTCGGGAAAAGATAAATGAGCAACCATGAGATTTTTGCCTGCTTAGCACTCAATGAGAAGCATTTTGAAAACCGTCTGACTGAACCTTGCTTCAAAGGTTGCCTGCATATCCTGGGCTTTAAAGGAATCAGATCAGTGTAGTTCTGGAAGGCTTGGTAGCTGGGACTACCAGGAGCTGTGAATTTCATTGCTGTTGCTGTTGCTACTGCTTGTTGACCTCCTTATTACACCAAAATGAAAATCAAAGCCAAGCTAGCTATGCCTATCAACTATGAGTTACAAGATTCCTATCTATAATTTTCTTGAAACTTGATCTTGAGTCTTAACTGATTTTATTGTGGACCCTGATCTGAATCTTGATACTCGTAAGTTGTAGGTGTTTACTTTGTCATGCAGCATTAGGTCAAAATAGGATCAGCGGAGCTTGTGACTTCAATCAGGTTTTGAGAGATCCGCACCCTTACTTGCTTCACATTTGAGTTCATTTCTTTTTGTTCTTTTCTTCTTTTCTCGATTCCGAATTGAGACTCATTTCATCGGTCATCTCGCACCCTGTATCTTGAGATCGACCTGCTTGAGATACCAAAACAAACAAACGAACGAAATTTTCTGCCCCAGTTTTCACTAGAAAAATTTCGTGAGTTAGTTGTGACATATATCTAAGCAATCAAATTAGGATTGTATAGGGAGATCCTCAGTTTTTGGGCCATGATTTTGGAAAGAAAAGGCTCCTCGGTTTTTTGGCCAGGATTTGGAAAGAAAAAGCTTCTCGGTTTTTGGCCGGGAGATCCTCGGTTTTTTAGCCGGGATTTGGAAAGAAAAAGATCCTCGGTTTTTTTGCCGGGAGATCCTCGGTTTTTTTGCCGGGATTTGGAAAGAAAAATCTCATCTTTTTTTTGGCCGGGAGATCCTCAATTTTTTGGCCGGTATTTAAAAAGAAAAAGCTCTTTGGTTTTTTGGCCGAGAGGTCCTCGGTTTTTTTTTTTGGTCGGGATTTAAAAAGAAAAAGCTCCTCGGTTTTTTGACCGGGAGATCCTCGGTTTTTTGGCCGGGATTTGGAAAGAAAAGGCTCCACGGCTTTTGGGCTGGGAGATCCTCGGTTTTTTGGCGGGAATTTGGAAAGAAAAAGCTCCACGATTTTTTGGCCGGGAGATCCTCGGTTTTTTGGCCGGGATTTGGAAAGAAAAAGCTCCACGATTTTTTGGCCGGGATTTGAAAAGAAAAAGCTCCTCGGTTTTTTGGCCGGGATTTGGAAAGAAAAAGGCTCCTATGCTACTATGATTTATTTTTTCTTTTGGGGTTTTCATTTTCATTTATTTTCTTCTTCTTCTTCTTCTTCTTCTTTTTCTCCTTCTTTTCTTCTTCTTTTTATTTTTCCTTTTTATTTAGCAAAACGCATGAAAGAATTTCGGGAAAACTTCCTTTTTTGTTGCTTTCCTGCTGCAAAGCTGTTTCAGCGCTTGCGCATTTCATTTCTTTTTGGGTTGCACCTACTTCTTGCACGGTTGCTCTAAATAAGACCTATTTTCAACAAAGAACAATTTATTTGTTTGAAACGGTGGTTGGTTTTGTGGCCTTGATCGTTCCAATTGCTTGATCCCGGCCCCTTTCTGTTGAGAACTTTGCTACTTGTTCGATTTGAGGGTGAATCTCTTTTCAAACCGACCGGGTTCAACTCTCAGGATTTCATTATGACTCGCCCGTGTGGGCTCTAGCCTTTTCACTTTATTCTGCCCTTAGGACCTTTACCTTTGACTTTCTTTCTTTTCAAACGTCTTTACTTTGAAAGCAATCAACCACCATGGTCAGTCGATATTGGAATGACGCACCCGCTGAGGCTGGGTATTTTCTCCGATTTTTGCCAAGCGGAGCCCTATGAAACCAGTCTTGCCACCTTTTCTTTGTAATATTCATAGAATCAGAGTTAAACCGAAAGGGATTCAAGGAAGAAGGATACAAAACGGCAAGTATATGAGTTTAAAGAGAAGGGTCCCTTTCGGGGAAAAAGAAGGACTTATCTGGGGTGCATGGTGGCTTCAAATGAACATGACATGCTTCTTGCACTGGACGCCTGACCTAAACAAACTTTCCAACTTCTCGTGAACCCATTGATCTGCATTTCCAAACCAGGGGACCTTGCCAGGACTCTTTTAGTGATGAGATGTCTTCTTTTCGGCCAACAGCGCCCTTTGCGGGTTTTCGCCAATCGACCTCTCTCATTTCTCTTCTCACTGTCACCTGATAGTGCTCTTTGCGAGTTTTCACTAAGCGGACTCTCTCATTTTCATTTCCTCTACTCACCATTGCCTTATGGTGCCTGAAGGTTTTCACTGATAAGACTCTCTTATTTTATTTCTCTCAATTTGAATTGTATCAGATTCCAACAATGATGATTTTTACTTCCCTGCTTCTGCCAATTGATCAGAAGGACTTGGACAAGGTTTTTGGGGTAAGAAGGATTTCGGGCGGAACTACAACTTTGGAACCATTTCGGCGGATTCATAGCCGAACCATCATATCATCTGCCCCAGTTTCAATTTTTGGAGGAAATTGGGATTTTTGGTTTGGTGTGACTGAACCTCAGGGAGAGGCTGCCTACGTATCCTTTCGGAATCAAGTCAAACGTAGTTCAGGCAAATAAATTTTTTTTATTTTTGTTTTTGTTTTGTTTTGTTTTTCTTTTCTTTTCTTTTCTTTTCTTTTCTTTTCTTTTCTTTTTCTTTTCTTTCTTTTTTTCTGGTATTTCCGAGTTCCAAAGAGGGTGATCAAAGAAGCATAACCGACTCAAAGGGGTTTACGAAGGATTGATAGTGTTTGGGGTAGCGAGAAGGAAAGCCTTCATCATCTCAATTACACACAAGCCATCAAAACAGGAGGCCTAAACATAATACCTTTTGACTGCATCTGCATTGACTGCTGTTTCAGGATCATTTCCTTCGACGTCTCCCAGATACAGTGCTCCTCTTGGCAATATCTTCTGGATTATGTATGGACCTTTCCAATTAGGAGCGAACTTTCCTTTTGCTTCCTGGTGATGAGGGAGAATTCGCCTGAGCACGAGCTGTCCCACTTCGAAGTTCCTGGGATGTACTTTTTTGTTATAGGCGCGGGCCATTCTTTGTTGGTACAAGTGCCTATGGCAAACTGCGGCCATCCGTTTTTCATCAATTAATGACAACTGATCTAGCCGGGTTTTTACCCACTCACTGTCCTCAATTTCTGCTTCAAAAATTATGCGAAGCGAAGGGATTTCTAGTTCTGCAGGTATGACTGCTTCAGTTCCGTAAACCAACAAGTACGGAGTCGCTCCGATTGATGTACGCACTGTGGTGCGATACCCGAGTAATGCGAAAGATAGCTTTTCATGCCATTTCCTGGAGCTTTGAATCATCTTTCTCAAAATCTTCATGATGTTCTTATTTGCTGCTTCAACGGCACCATTGGCTTTTGGCCGATAAGGAGTAGAGTTTCAATGTGTTATCTTGAATTGTTCACATACCTCTCCCATCAGACGACTATTCAAGTTTGCAGCATTGTCAGTAATGATAGTTACGGGAATGCCAAAGCGACATATGAGATTGGAGTGCACAAAGTCTACCACAACTTTCTTGGTGACCGACTTGAGAGTGGTGGCCTCAACCCATTTTGTAAAGTAATCGATTGCAACCAATATGAACCTATGCCCATGTAAAGCTTTCAGTTCGATCGGCCCAATGACATCCATACCCCAGGCAACAAACGGCCAAGGTGCTGACATCGGATGAAGCTCTGTTGGAGGTGCATGAATCAAATCACCGTGCACCTGGCATTGATGGAATTTTCGAGAAAACTTAAGCAATCCTTTTCCATGGTTATCCAGTAATACCCTGTTCATAGAATTTTCTTTGCCAACACATAACCATTCATATGAGGTCCGCACACCCCTGCGTGCACTTCATGCATAATTCTTCCGGCTTCCTCGACATCAACACATCTTAGCAAGTTGAGGTCCGGGGTCCTCTTATACAAAACATCACCGCTCAGAAGAAACCACTCGCATGCCATCTAATGGTTCTCTTCTGATCCCAGTGGCTTGCTCGGGATACTCTTGTGTTTTCAGAAACCTATTGATATCATGATACCATGGCTGAGTGCTAGGTTCCACCTCGACCGCGTTACAATAACTGTGCCTTTCTTTGATTTGAATTTCCAGGGGATCAATATGGGCATTGCCTGGGTAAGGCAGCATTAAAGCTAACGTGGCGAGTGCGTCAGCTAGTTCATTGTGACATCGAGGAATGTACCTGAACTCTATTGACTTGAAGCGTTTGGTGAGATCTTCCACATGCTGCCAATATGGAACGAGCTTAACATCTCGAGTCTCCCACTCTCCTTGTGCTTGCTGGATAATCAAATCGGAGTCCCCCATGATCAATAAATCTTCAACATTTTGGTCAATAGCCATATTCATGCCCATGATGCATGCTTCATATTCAGCTGTATTGTTTGTGCAGAAGAATAGGAGCCTAGCTGTAGCTGGATAGTGCTGGCGATCGGGAGATATCAAGATTGCTCAAATGCCTAAACCTCTTGCGTTTACCGCTCCGTCAAAGAACATTTTCCAAGCACGAGTGTCTTCAGAGATAGTTTCTACCGAATTAACTTCTTTATCTAGGAAGTATGTGCTAAATGGTTGGTATTTCTCGTCAATCAGGTTTTCTGCTAAATGATCCGACAACGCCTGGGCTTTCATTGTCGTGCGAGTGACATAGATTATGTCAAATTCAGTGAGCAGGATTTGCCATTTTGCCAGTCCCCTAGTGGGCATCGGTTTCTGGAATATGTATTTCAAAGGATCCAACCTGGTTATGAGGTAGGTAGTGTGGGCTTGAAGATAGTGTCTCAACTTCTGAGCGACCCACGTCAGAGCACAGCATGTTCTCTCCAAGAAAGTATATTTGGCCTCGTAGCTGGTGAACTTCTTACCCAGATAGTAGATCTCCTGCTCTTTCTTGCTGGCTATATCGTGTTGCCCCAGAACGCAACCAAAAGAATTTTCCAACACCGTCAAATACAAGAAGAGAGGTCGCCCTGGCTCAGGTGGGACCAACACCGGAGGATTTGATAGATATTCCTTGATCTTGTCGAAGGCCTCTTGACATTCAGCTGTCCATTTGATTGCTACATCTTTCTTCAACAGTTTGAATATGGGCTCACACGTGGTAGTCAGTTGAGCAATGAACCGACTAATATAGTTTAACCTGCCTAATAAACTCATCACGTCTTTCTTAGCTCTTGGAGGAGGCAGATCTCGAATGGCTTTTATCTTCGTTGGATCTAACTCAATACCTCTCCTACTGACTACGAAACCCAGGAGCTTGCTTGATGGGACTCCGAAGGCACATTTGGCCGGATTCAACTTCAAATCATACTTGCGCAGCCGTTCAAAGAACTTTCTCAAATCTCGAACGTGGTCACTCTAAGTTCGGGACTTGATGATTACGTTATCCACATACACCTCTATATCTTGATGCATCATGTCATGGAAAATGGCAGTCATAGCTCTCATATAGGTTGACCCGGCGTTCTTCAGCCCAAATGGCATGACCCGATAGCAGTAGGTACCCCAAGGTATACTGAAAGTTATCCTCTCGTCATCTTCTTCATCCATCAACACCTGGTGATATCCTGCGTAACAATATACGAAGGACTGTATTTCATGTTTGGCACAGTTATCAACAAGGATGTGGATGTTGGGCAATGGAAAATTATCTTTGGGACTCGCACTATTCAAATCTCCATAGTCTACACACACCCGAGTTTTCCCGTCTTTCTTTGGCACTGGAACCACATTGGCTAGCCATGTAGTATATCGGACCACTCGGATTACCCCCGCCTTCAGTTGTTTTGTGATTTGTTCTTTAATCTTGTCACTAATATCAGTTTTAAACTTTCTTCGCTTCCGCTGCACTGGAGAACAATCGGGGTAAATTGGCAGTTTGTGCACCATTAGATCCACACTCAGTCCTGGCATGTCATCATACGACCAAGAAAACACATCTTTAAACTCAAATAAGAGTTGGATTATTCCATCTCGAGTTTTCTCATATGTGTGAATGCTTATTTTGGTTTCCCTTATTTCTTCGGCAGTTCCCAAATTAACTGGTTCAGTGTCATTTAGATTTGGCTTAGGTTTATTCTCAAATTATTCCAATTCTCGGTTTATTTCCCTAAAAGCCTCTTCTTCATCATATTCCGGTTCTTGATTCATTATTTCACAGTTAGACAGCGTGTTTGAGTCTAGGCATGAAGTCTGCAAGCATGTCATGTTATTTAAAGCCGCATTATTATAACTGAAAAGAAAAGATGAAAGGAAAAATAACAAAAATCAGAAAGAATAAAGAGAAAATGGACGATGAAATATTGATTTCATTTCTTGGAATTTGGAAAGATAACAGGGTTTACATTCAGGAATTTAAAAGACAAGAAACTAAAAGAAACATCCGAGTTACATCCTGAAACAACTCGAGATGCAGAAAAGTTGACAGAGCTAGTCTACCAGGACTCCCGCCTGATCGGGAATGGAGTAGCCTTCCAATTTTGGAGCTTGGTGTCTGGTCCCATGTAGAGCACCTCAGCGGCGCTAGTCCCTTCCCCCGGCTAGACCATGTTGGTTTCATAAAGCATTTGCCTCATAGCTCCACAGATGTCTTCTATTTCATCAGCCGTGAACACCTCATCATCTTCTTCTTCGCCATACTAAGGCTTGACAAAGGTCTCATACAGATGTGGCAATGGTTGCGGCAGAACCCATCCTTTTTTCTTTCTTTCGTCGGCCTATTTCTCATCATCTGGGGTAGGGTGGAAGCCTATCCCGAAATACTTTTTTGCTGCGGGTAGCGTTACCGGTTCGGATATTCCTTGCAAAGATTTTCCCAAACCTTTTCCTGGTTTGAAACCATGTATAATCATTTCTTTGGCTACCATGATCGAGGCATTAGATAAGAAAGGCTGGGGGCATGGATGTCCTTCCTCATACTGATCAGCTACCACAATTTCAAAGGCTTGATAGACAATATGCTCACTTCCCTCCCTCGCCTCCAGGCAGGGGATAAATGGGTCACGATATATGGATTGCTCACCTTCCCCGTGAACCACGATCTCCTGATCTTCATGCTCAAATTTCACCATCTGGTGGAGGGTAGAGGGCATAGCTCCTGCAACATGGATCCAAGGCCTTCCCAGAAGAAAATTGTAAGACGTATCCATGTCTAACACCTGGAAAGTCACCTCAAAATCCACCGAGCCTATGGTCAGTATCAAATCAATTTCACCGATGGTATCCCTTTTAACACCATCGAAAGCTCTCACGCAAACATTATTTTAACGAATCCTTCCCGTCCCTATCTCCATTCCTTGAAAAGTGGAGAGTGGGCAGATGTCGACCCCCGAGCCTCCGTACACCATGACCCGCTTAACGTAGTAACCCTCACATTTGACAGTCAGGTGCAAGGCTTTATTGCGGGCAGCTCCTTTTGGAGGCAAATCATTTTTACTGAAGGAGAGTTGGTTGACGGCGAAGAATCTTTCTGCCATCCTTTCAAGTTGTTCAACCGAAGTGTTGATTGGCACATATGCTCCGTTTAGTTGTCCCCCACACCACGTAGGCCCCTTTCGGCACATACATTTGTGTCCCCTTCTTCACTTCATACTTCCTTGGAGTGCTCACAACTAGTGGTTTCTCTTGGCAACCTCGCGGAACATAAAGAACCCCGTGTTTAGGAGGCACCGGCTCTGCTTTTGTCTCAGTTTTCTTATCAGGCTCAATTTTGACAGCTTTATTCTTCTTCTCCCCTTTCTCTTGCTTCGGGGCTACCTTGGGCTTCCTTTCGGCATTGGCAATAGCAATTATGGCTTTTAGAGCCGGATCAAAGTCTTGGTCTTCGCAAATCATACCGATTACCAGCCCATTGTTGTGAGCGGGTAAGGGATTATTGGTAACATTCGGGGCTTCTTCATCCCTCAACATTATTTTCCCTTGTTCGATCAAATCTTCCATAGCTTTTTTCAATGTCCAGCAATTGTCAGTACTGTGCCCTTCAGCTCCTGAATGATAGGCATAATGGACACCCCGTTAATAGGCTGGAGATTCCGGGTTCAGCCTGTTTTGGGGGATAGGCTGTAGTATGTTCATCTGGACGAGCTTCGGGAACAAACTGGAGTACGGTTCACCAATTGGTGTGAAATTTGGTCGTCTATGCGGTTCCCGAGGGCGGAAATTATTTTTGGTGGTCGGGGGTTATATTGGTTTTGTTAAGGAGGCTGGTTTCTTTGAAATAGAGGTGGGTTTCGATTATCTTGTAGTTGCGGTCGGCCGAAAGGTTGAGCATTCATTACCGCAAAAGGTGGAGGAGCATAAGTCATGTCTGTATGAGGGTAGTAGTGCTGAGGGGTTCTTTTTTAGAACACCGGTCTAGGTGTCTAGTATCTTCTTCCTCCTGATGCTGCCATCACTGTTTCTTCTTTCTTTTTGCCCTTAGCCATTCCTCCAGACCCGCCTTGGATGCCTTGGGAGGTTGCTCTTATGGCCGACTGGCTCAAGATTCTGCCCGTTTTTAGCCCATTTTCCACCATTTCTCCGATTTTTATTGCTTATGCGAAAGGCTTACCCATGGCGGACATCATATTTTGAAAATAGTCTGTTTCTTGGGCCTGCAGGAAAACAGTGACTATCTCCATCTCATCCATTGGAGGCTTTACCCTTGACGCCTGTTCACGCCACTTAATTGCATATTCGCGGAAACTCTCTGAGGGCTTTTTCTTTAGATTCGCCAAGGAGTTCCTGTCTGGCGCAATGTCTATATTGTACTGAAATTGTCGAACAAAATCTCGGGCCAGATCATCCCATATATGCCAACGCGAGACATCCTGATCCATATACCACTCTAAAGCGATACCAATAAAGCTTTCCCCGAAATATGCCATCAATAATTCTTCTTTGCCACTGGCACCCCGTAACTGATTGCAGTACTTCTTCATGTGAGCAATGGGGTTGCTGTGCCCATCATACTTTTCAAATTTTGGCATTTTGAATCTTGATGGCAAGGGTACATGCGGGAACATACACAAGTCTGTATAGGAGACGCTCTTCTGCCCGCTCGAAACTTGCATATTTTTCAAGCTTTGCTCGAGGCTTCTCATTATCTTTTCCATCTAGTCCTGCTCTGAGGCTTTGGGGGTTTTATCCTGCCTCGGCGTAAGCTCATATTGTGGCTGGGAGTAAGAGTACTGAGGATAATGAGGAGGATCAGCTTGAAAGACGGGATTCTGGAATGTGAAGACCGAGGGGTCAAAAGCATGCTTTGGTAGTGATGGTTGGGTTGTTGCGGACCGGCTCTACTTTTGTCTCAGTTTTCTTCTCAGGCTCAATTTTGACAGCTTTATTCTTCTTCTCCCCTTTCTCCTGCTTCGGGGCTACCTTGGGCTTCCTTTCGGCATTGGCAATAACAATTTTAGCTTTAAGAGTCGTATCAAAGTCTCGGTCTTCGCAAATCATATCGATTACCGGCCCGTTGTTGTGAGCGGGTAAGGGATTATTGGTAACAT
The DNA here is from genome assembly GCA_026770625.1 of Nicotiana glauca. Classification (NCBI taxonomy): domain Eukaryota; kingdom Viridiplantae; phylum Streptophyta; class Magnoliopsida; order Solanales; family Solanaceae; genus Nicotiana; species Nicotiana glauca. The sequence continues at coordinate 11,600 of MU667297.1, read as the reverse complement.
TCGGGGCTTCTTCATCCCTCAACACTATTTTCCCTTGTTCGATCAAATCTTCCACATCTTTTTTCAATGTGCGGCAATTGTCAGTACTGTGCCCTTCAGCTCCTGAATGATAGGCACAATGCACACCCCGTTGATAGGTTGGAGATTTTGGGTTCGTCCTGTTTTGGCGGATAGGCTGTAGTAGGTTCATCTGGACGAGCTTTGGGGACAAACTAGAGTACGGTTCACCAATTGGTGTGAAATTTGGTCGTCTAGGCGGTTCCCGAGGGTGGAAATTATTTTGTGGTGGTCGGGGGTTATATTGGTTTTGGTAAGGAGGCTGGTTTCTTTGAAATAGAGGTGGGTTTCGATTAGCTTGTGGTTGCGGTCGGCCGAAAGGTTGAGCATTCATTACCGCATAAGGTGAATGAGCATAAGTCATGTCTGTGTGAGGGTAGTAGTGCTGAGGGGTTCTTTCTGAGAACACTGGTCTAGGTGTCCGGTATCTTCTTCATCCCGACGCTGCCATCACTGTTTCTTCTTTTTTTTTGCCCTTATCCATTCCTCCAGACCCACCTTGGATGGCTTGGGAGGTTGCTCTTATGGTCGACTGGCTCAAGATTCTGCCCGTTTTTAGCCCATTTTCCACCATTTCTCCGATTTTTATTCCTTTGTGAAAGGTTTACCTATGGCGGACATCATATTTTGAAAATAGTCTGCTTCTTGGGCCTGCAAGAAAATAGTGACCATCTCCATCTCATCCATTGGAGGCTTTACCCTTGACGCCTGTTCACGCCACTTAATTGCATATTCGCGAAAACTCTCTGAGGGCTTTTTCTTTAGATTCGCCAACGAGATCCTGTCTGGCGCAATGTCTATATTGTACTGAAATTATCGAATAAAATCTCGGGCTAGATCATCCCATATATTCCAACGCGAGACATCCTGATCCATATACCACTCTGAAGCGATACCAATCAAGCTTTCCCCGAAATATGCCATCAATAGTTCTCCTTTGCCGCCGGCGCCCCGTAACTGATTGCAGTACTTCTTCAGGTGAGCAATAGGGTCGCTGTGCCCATCATACTTTTCAAATTTTGGCGTTTTTAATCCTGATGGAAAGTGTACATGCGGGAACATACATAAGTCTGTATAGAAGACGCTCTTCTGCCCGCTCAAAACTTGCATATTTTTCAAGCTTTGCTCGAGGCTTCTCATTCTCTTTGCCATCTCATCCTGCTCTGAGGCTTTGGGGGTTTTATGCTGCCCCGGCGTAAGCTTATATGGTGGCTGGGAGTAAGAGTACTGAGGATAATGTGGAGGATCAGCTTGAAAGACGGGATTCTGGAATGTGAAGACCGAGGGGTCAAAAGCATGCTTTGGTAGTGATGGTTGGGTTGTTGCGGAGGCTGGTGGAGCTGTGAAGATATTGGGAGCAATTCCAGACGAGAACACCTGGGGGTGAGCCTCAGAGGGTGTTCCGAAGACGTTAGCAGTCATAGTAGGTTGCCCCAGAGGAATATTTGGGCGGCTGATAGGGACAGTGGTAGCACCTCCAGATCTAGGGAACAACTCCGGGAATCCGGGGATAGTGCTTGGCGGTTCCTTTCCGTTGTTCCAAGCATCCCCCATTTCCATCAATCGCATGCGCAGGATCCGATTTTCTTCAGTTGTAAGGGACTCAGAGGCCGGGTTCCCAGAGATTGGGCTGTCTTCGGGTATGGGGATTGCAGGCAGGGTCATTTCAGATGACATCTCTGTATTTCCTTTGGATCTGGTGAATTATCGATGCGAGGCCAGCTTACCACAAACCAACCACTATTTCTAAAATCTCAGTTGGAATTGACAGCAACAACGGTTAGTGTGAAACAAATAACAGATAGGTAACCGCACATAGGAGTGTGATGCACCTATACAGTTAAATGAATATCTACATATTTGCTTCGGTCACATGCGTCATCCCGGCTTTTTCTCTTATTCCTTTTCTCTTTTCTTTCTCTTTTTGTTTTGTTTTCTCTCATTTTCTTTTCCTTCTTTTCCATTTTCTGATTTTCTTTTCTTTGGCCATGGTTTTTTTTTCGATGCCTTATTTTCTTCCTCTGTGTCTCTTTTTCTGGTTTTTCCCTCATTTATTTCCCTTGTTACGGTCGAATCCTATGTAGATTGCCTACGTATCATGACCCCGCATGAATCAAACCAAGCGTAGTTCGTGAAAATAAATGCAAAAATAGAAGCAACAAAGTTTTTAGAACTTTCGATTTTACTGATAGCAAATACTTCGATTACAAGGACTCAAGACTGACACATTAAGACAAATAACAGACTTTAAATAACAAGAAGAGCTACAAACTCCACCATCAACTATGCTACAAAAATATAGACTGACTCGAAAAGAAAATACGGACTCAGACAACGGACAGACTCTAGTAAAAGGAAATACAGACTCAAATGACAATCATGAATACATTAAAGCTCCTGGTGCCCGCGGGACATCGTTCGGTCTCGCCGCAGGCCTATATGTAAGTTCCCCTTGAAGTCTGTCCAAGTCCCTCATTATCTGCTTCACAGATATCATCACCGATGCAAAGAAGGTGGTGCGAGTCATGTTTTCGCACATTTGGCATTTCCTGGTAATGTAGTGAGCAATAGCTAGGATTCTCTCTCTGATGATGCCCTTTTCCTGAAGCAACCGCCCTATCTGTTGGGCCCTGGCCTCCAAAGTCTACTGATTTTGTTCCTGGAGTTGTTGCAAGTCCATTTCTAGTTGTGCCAATGCCATGTAGCAATGCTCTCTTTCAACCTTGAATTCCTTTGCATGTTTTATCATTTTATTCTTTGTGGCGATGACCTTTGCCCTTAATCCTGTGACCTCATTATCGTATTCTTCTTTCAACTGTTTAACCATGTAAACTCGCTCTTCTGCGTTTCTAGCCAATTGTTTTCGAACCCCGGCTAATTCTCTCTCCGCTTTGTTGAGGTCAAAACTGTAGTGATTCACTTTTTGCCTTAGGTTTTCTATAAGCTTTGCATCTTTGGCACTCCTAACAGGATTTTCAGCCGCTATTTTCATCTTTTGGATTTAGGCTCGTAAGGCTTCATTCTCTTTGGCCAATTTCTTTTTCTCACCCTCGTCAGCCGCGGCTTGCATGCTGTTTTCAAACGTAAGGTCTTGGACCTGCTTTTCCAATTCTCCTATTTTGGCTCTGTATTCTTTTTGTTTGGCTAATCAGGCCCATTGTTCTTGCGATGACTTGGCAAACTCCTAGATGTAAGGTCTTTTAGCTGGCCTCTCGTGCTCATATTCTCTCCTATACCAAGCAAGGTATCCTGGTGACATTTCGCCTTTGGCCCGATCCTGCACGCAAGTATCCGCTTTTAGGTATTGACATTCGTTCCAGATCTGGCGGACTCTTCCTTCAGGAAACTATCCGTCAGGGCTAATCTCAACTACCTGAGCACTAAGATCACCATCTTTTGGCACTATTTGGCACCTCCCGAGTTGCCTTAACACCCGATACGGGGCATAAGGCTGAATGCTTCTAAGACCCATCAAGAGGAAATACGGCTTTGCTGCTGGCATATATATGATTTCATCAATGGGCAACCATCCAAATGTCCACTCTATTTGACTAGCAGTGAGGGATCGAAAGTATGTTGTCCAGCCCGTGAATCCTTCAGGAAAATTGACCCCTTTAATCCTCGTATAAAACTCTTCTATGCATGTTTTCTCTGGAGATCCATAGCTCAAGAACTGAGGACGATGGCACAGGTTCTCAATCATCCACATTTACAGCAGTAGATTGCACCCCTCGAAGAAGTCTCCCCCAGCTTTGCAGGCTGTAAGAGCGCAGAAGATTTCGGCTAATATCATAGGCTCAAGAGTGCTTTTGGCTTGAGTCATTAGAGTGATGACGACCCCGGCTATTCTTATGTCAATGTTTCCGTCTTTTCTTGGAAATACCACAAGCCCCAGAAAAACCACCATAAAGCGAAACGTCTATGCTCCTCCCATTTTTGTCGGTTTCCTTTGCTACATATCTTGCTTTCCGGTTTGTTGAACCCTTCTACGTGGCCATATCTGTGGTATATGAGGTGTAGGGTGCAAAGGTCGTTTGCCAAATTCGTGTTGCGAACCATCCTGATTATCTTCAAAGAGTCTAAGAATCTGTGTATAGCTACGGTTATCAGAGCAACCAAGTACTTGTGCCTTAAAGGAGCCTCGACACTTCCGATGTACCCGGCTATTTCCTTTAGGGTCAGAGTGAGCTCAAAGTCCGAGAAATGGAACGCATTGTGTGTCGTGTCCCAACATGTAACCAAAGCTCTGATGATGTCTCCCTGAGGCGCAATCTCCAATAAACTGGTAAGCCCTTTCAAATATTTGTTGACCTCGCTCTGTCCTTCTTTGCCTAGATCGTTCCACCATAGACGTAACTCCAAAGGGATTACATTCATGATTGAGAAAGGTTTATTTTGAATTGTGCTCATCCTATACATTTATTAAGGTGATTTAATCACTTATTTTGACCCTAAAAAATGATATTATTTGTTTAGATTTCTCATTTAAAACAAGTGGCCGGTTTTGCGGATACGGCCTTTCGGCACTTCCTAAAGGGAGATTTTAAGGCTGTGCCCACAAACCGTTTTAAAAACGACTCAGGGTGGTTGTTCTTGCAAAACAGCCTTCCGGCGCCCCTTTAGGGACATTCGGCTTGTTTTAGACACGAATAGCCTCAACCGACTTATTTATGGCAAAAATTAAAATTTTGACATTTTTGAGTATTTTTGAAAAAGGGAGGTTGGACCCGGTGAGGGTTGCCTACGTATCTCACATCCGGTGATAATCAAACCAGTGTAGTTCGGGCAGACTTGCCAAAATCAAAACTATTTCGACCAACAATTGTCTTTCTGTTTTTCAAATATTTTCTCTTTTTCTTTTCTTTTCTTTTTTTTTCCTTTTTTCCAAAAATCCGGTAGCATTTCGGTACTATTTGGGCATTGGGTCCTTTTCAAACAAATGATTTCCCTCGCTTAGTCCTAACACTGATATTTTTCAAAAAATGTCACTCATTATACACAAGCCGGTCAACATGCACAACCAAGCAAATAAATGCGCAAGTAGCATGTAAGATGCATCAAGATGGTCAATTTATTTCGGGTCACCTGTCCTAGACGGACCCAACCCCTGTGTTGAGTCCCCTAAGTCAAATGCACATGATGCAAACAAACGTCCTATTAGGGATCCGACATGTGGTCGAGTTATTCTAGGTTCAAAACTTGGGTATAGGTTCTAGACTGTGTACCCGAGCGGACAACTAGAGTCGAGGAGGGGGCTACGTACCGGGGACCCGCGAGATCGTCTGGCTTAGTAACTTGTCCGGCCTTTTTCTTATCTCAAGGTATGACACTAACAGAATAGGGAGTCTCAACCAGTAAGCACATCCCCGAAGGTGAGAAGAGAAGGGTTTCGACACAGTTTTATATATACAATTCAGATAATATCAAAGCGGTAAGCACTTAGCACATTTATCATGAAACATGTAGGAAATCAGATAAATCCAAATATATAAATTATACTAAGCTCGAATTCTTGAACCCTGAATCGAAATTCTGGGTTCGTGTCCCCAGCAGAGTCACCAGAGCTGTCACACCTCCTTTTTTATACACCTACCCCGAAGGATAAATGTATAAGGGAGTTTTTCTATTTAAAGTGACATTATTTGAAGTGGGATTAATAAAATCGTAGTCACTTCAGGATTGGCCTTTAATATTATTAAGAGCGCGCCTGAAGCGTCTAACGCGTTATTATTTTTGGGGAAGGCCGCGAAATTCGCTAAACGGCCCATCCCGAATTCTAAGTATTTTTAATTAAGTATTGAATGAGGGACCCGCAATTTGTATTTTATTTAGCGAGGCTCGTCTCATCATTTTTATTTAAAGGCCAATCCTAAAGTGACTACGATTTTTCTATTTACTTTGTCTCTAAAAATACAAGAAAAAGTCCTAAATAGTCTGTTGTTGAACTGAGGTAATCCAGGTAGGAAATAACATTGGACCTGGGTCCATATTTCAGAGAGCTTGAGGCCCAAACTGCACAAGGCCTCGTTCGAACTCTCACGGCTACAATTAGATTTAACCATAATTTGGGCCAAGGTTTGTAGCCCAAGCGTGGAGGCTACAAATTTCAAGGCCGATCTCAATGTCTAATTCCCCGCTGGGATGCTAATTTTAGTAACACGTAGATCAGTATAGAAGTAAAGATTTATTCCAGATGATTGGAACCAATTATGTTAACAAATGAGAGATACTAAGTGTCCAGTATGACATGCAAGCATTGAATAACTAAATTGTGTAATGGTGATGACTGATTTGAATTAAACCTGTAATTGCCAGATTAAAAAAAACTACAAGATAATGGATTATTTAAGCTCAAACTCCTTTTAACAAACTAAACATGCATGTGAGACCAATATTTTAATTGTTCATCTATATTTAACCACATATCGAATTGTACTGCCATTCTGAACTTAAAAACCACTTCATGTCTATTGAAATAATTTCATGATAGAACTACATTACAGCTTCATTACTACTTCATTACGGCTGATTAACTTCATAAAATAACAGGACAAAACTAATGGAATTAACCTCAGCTGATTACGACATTACTCTATCAACCTACAAGGACCGTAATTAGCACTGAATGCTTGAGTAATAGTACTCACATAAGCATGAGAAAACGATAACTCACATAGTCCAACTCAGTCCAGTTATAACATAATAGGCCAATGCAAGATGGCAGTCAAAGAAAAACAGTCCAAATTAACCTACAAGAAGTCCTAATTATACATGTCACGACCCAATTTCCTAACCCGGTCGTGATGGCGCCTCTCGTGAAGACAAGGCCAGCCAATTAACCCAAATCGTCTCTTTAACAATTATTAAACATAAATGAATAGATAAATACAACTTAACGATAATAATAACTAGTGTTTACAGCCCAACATAACCAGACCGGGGTGTCACAACTCACGAGCATCTAAAGAAAACCTGAACACAACTACAGGGCCAATAATATACAAAATTAAATTCTAAAATTCTAAAGACAATGTCCGGTGCCGCGAACGCTGGCGGTTACCTTGCTCAGCTACAGTAGTAATACCTTCAATCAGCTAATATCCCGCTACCGGGTGATCAATACCTGCAGCTGCACGCGAGGTGCAGGGAGTAAAGTGAGTACTCCAACCCAGTGAGTAATAAAAGTAAATAACAACTGAGCGGTAAGAAATCACGTAAAACATATCGTCATGCTGTGTAGAAGCAGACAAAAACCCTTCAATTGAGAAAATCAGTGAAAACTGTGAAATCTTTAGAAATATCTTGGCTCAGTTTAAAACCTCTTTTTGAAAATGATCCTTTCAATAGTTGCGAAAATAATTTCAACAAGTAAGAAATAATCAGAAATTTGCCCCTCGGGCTCAATATCAACCTCTCGGCACAGTATCAGCCCCGCGGGCTCACTCCCAACTCACAAAGTACAACATCAGCCTCTCGGGCTCACTCCCAACTCACAAGGTACAACATCAGCCTCTCGGGCTCAATATCAGTATCTCAGAACAGTATCAGCCCCTCAGGCTCAGAACGGTATGAAGCAACCAAACAATGAAATAAGAGCACATAATTATTATGGCAGATAATGCAGATAAGGAACAAATGCATGAGTGTAATGCAATGCATATGACGGTACACTCTAGTACCCGCTGCGGCGTGCAGCCCGCTCTATTTATTTATCATCGACGGCGCTCACTGGGGGTGTGTACAGACTCCGGAGGGGCTCCTACAGCCCAAGCGCAATATTAGCCATCTCGTGGCATCAAATAGGTTGTCGGCCTCAATATCAATATATCATTGATGTGGGGTGCAGCCTGATCCGTATCAATATATCACTGCTGCGGCGTCCAGCCCGATCCATATCAATATATCACTGTTGCGGCGTGCAGCCCGATCCATATCAATATATCATTGCTATGACGTACAACTCGATCCATATCAATATATCATTGCTGCGGCGTGCAGCCCGATCCATATCAAGTATAAACATCCTCACTATCGGGTCCTCGACCCATCTCAGTCAAGTAATGCACAGCCTCTCGGGCATAACAAGTTATAGGGATCTTCGCCCTCATATACTTTTCATTCAATATTCATGTTCAAAAATACAGTTTTTATAACATTTTTAACAATTGAAAACATGACTGAGAGTATGGTTTTGTGCAAACAAGTGAGGAAAAACATATAAGGATCCCCTAAGGATTATACAGGTCGGCACAAGGCCCCAAACTTAGCAGTAAGCTCAATTCTCAATAATAAAGTATGCGTATCAATCGCCAATATAGTAGAAAATAACACTCGGGATGGAACAAGTCACAATCTCCGATAGTAAACGACCCCGCACTCATCATAAAATGCGTGTCACGCCTCAATATAGCGTTGTGATGTGAAAGTCCGGGGTTTCAAACCCAAATGATATCATTTACAAGCATTACTCACCTCAAGACGGCCAAAAGTCTAGCTCGTTATGCCCTTGCCTCTCGAGTTGGCCTCCTCGTTCTCCGAATCTGCCCAAAATCACAACGAATATGTCGCATTATGCTAAAGGGACAATACCCAATCGAAAGCAATCAAAAAATATCAAAATTCACGAATTTGACAAAACCCGAGCCCCGGGATCACATCTTGAAACTTAGAAATTTTTATACCACAATGTTCTTCGTCCTCTCACGAGTCCGTACATATAAAGAACACAAAAATCAGAGCTCATTTGACCCTTCAAATCGACCCTAGAAGATCTTAAAATCACAAGCCCTAAAACCCCACTTTTCTACTGAGTTTTCATGTTCTAATTCATATATAATCTTGTATTTAACTTGGAAATAAGTAGAAACAACTCACATTTGATGCTTGATGAAATCTCCCTTGAAATTCTCTCCAAAATCATCCAAACCAAATGAAAGAAATGAAAGAAATAAACCAAATCCGTGTTTAAAAGAATCTGCCCGTGCTTCGTCGAGTTGTACCTTGCACTTGTGCTGTACAAGTTGTCCATCCTATTAAAATTGTTCCTTGTCGGACACCTTCTGTTTAAACACCCATAACGTGTTGTATAAATATCCAAATGACAAACGGTTTGAAGATTTATAAACTAGACTCGAAGATCTTTAATTTGATAGGTTGTACACCATATAAAGCTTTATATATCCCGAGATATGAGCTTCTAAAATAGGCTCCATGAAAACAGAAAATACTGGAGAAACTGCTCAACCAGTCATTTTCAATCGATCATAACTTTCACTACAGATGTCCAAATTACGATTTCTTTAGCTTTCTGGAAACTAGACACGAAGGGTTACAACTTTTGGTTTTGAATCATCTCAAAATTTCTTGTAGAGCAAAAGATATAGGCCTCTGAAGTATGCTCCACGATTGCTGTCCAAAGACCTGCAGAAAAATTGCAGCAGAAATTTCTGCAGCGTTTTCTTTTCTTTTTAGTCCGAATTTCATTCCGTTAACCTTCCGAAATCCACCCGAGGCCCTCGGGACCTTAAACAATTATAACAACATGTCCCACAATATTATTCAAACTTGTTCCAACTTTCGGAACACCCAAAATAACATCAAAACATCAAATCATCATCGGATTCAAGCCTATGAATCTCAAGAACTTTCAAATTCCACATCCGATGCCGAAACACGTCAAAACTAGTCCGAATGACCTCAAATTTTTCAGACAAGTCTAAAATAACACAACGAAGCTACAGCAACTCTCAGAATTCCATTCTATCTCACCGGCGGATTTAAAAATCCTCACGAATTGACTTGGGTTACAGGTGTGGTTCTAGCTGTATTAACCGCATCTTTTGGCGTAACTGGTTATTACTTACCTTGGGACCAAGTTGGTTATTGGGCAGTGAAAATAGTAACAGGTGTCCCTGACGCTATTCCTGTAATAGGATCACCCTTGGTCGAATTATTGCGCGGAAGCGCTAGTGTGGGACAATCTACTTTGACCCGTTTTTATAGTTTACACACTTTTGTATTGCCGCTTCTTACTGTCGTATTTATGTTAATGCACTTTCCAATGATATGTAAACAAGGTATTTCTATCTCCGACTCTCGGACCAAAATCTCACCTATCAACCGGAATTCGCCAAAATACTAACTTTGTCAATTCAAGCTTAATTCTACACCGGTCATCACAAAAATATTCCGGACACACTCCTAAGTCCCAAATCACCTAACGAAGCTATCCGAACCATAAAATTCGCATTTCGAGCGCTCTAACACATAAGTCAATATCCGGTTGACTTTTCCAACTTAAGCTTCCTTAAAAGAGACTAAGTGTCTCAAACCTTACCAAAATCATTCCGGAATAACTTCAAATTTTGCACACAAGTCACATTCGACATTACGGACCTTCCCCAACTTTCAGAATCGCATTCCGACCCCGATATCAAAATTTCCACTTCCGGTCGAATTTTCTCAAAATCCTTCAAATTTCTATATTTAGCCAAATGACTTCAAAATGACCTCCGGACATCCAAATTCACTTCCGATCGCGCTCCCAACTCCAGAATCACCATACGAAGCTATTCCCAAACTCGGAATCCCAAACAGACATCTATATCACTGAAACGCCTTCCAACCCAAATTTATGAAATTCTTCTAAAATACTAACTTCCACAATATACGCCGAAATGCTCATGGGTTATCCAAAACCAAATCCGAACATATGCCCAAGTCCGAAATCATCATACGAACATGCTGGAACTTTCATATCCTGATTCCGAGGTCGTTTACTCAAAATTCCAATCTTGCCATTTTCTTCAACTTAAGGCTGCCGCAATGAAAATTTTCTTTCCAATTTGACTCCGAATTTCCCGAAATTCAATTCTGACCATACGCACAAGTCAATATACCTGAAATTAAGTTGTTCATGACTTCCAACTGCTGAGCGATGCGCTAGAGCTCAAAACGACCGGTCGGGTCGTTACATTCTCCCCCACTTAAATAGACGTTCGTCCTCGAACGTTCCAAGAACTGCTCTTAAGTTATCTGAAATCACTCTTTAACACCTCGTGCACCTGCCCGTGCTACCACAACTCATATGGACACATTCGTTTGATCAAATATGCAGATATCCTCTTTTATCCATACAATAAGCTTAGAACCCAATTCCAACACAAGAA
>MU667295.1:23865-39425 GCA_026770625.1 Nicotiana glauca | reverse complement strand
CTAAGTTCTAGCTTGAATTGCTGATTGAATTGATAAGTTGTATTGGTTATAGCTGTTGTAGATTCAGTCTAGTGTTTAATTAAGAATTAGTTTAGGTTAATTTTTTGTTTAAAATTATTTGATTGATTAGGTGAATTGGTATAGCTGATAGGTAGTGAGTGCAGTATTTTCAGGAGTATTTTGGGGATTTAAATCACTTGAATAATTTGTTTAAAGGCTGCTAAACAATTAAGGTCTATTAGTGGATTGAATAAGACAAGGATAAGTGGAATTAAAATAGTAAAGGACAACTAGTAGTGGAGGACAACTTTCTGATTTTAAGGCTTAAAATAAGTCAAATTAGTGTCCACTAGTTGCCTAAAATCAGGAAAGGGAAAGAGTTTGAAAAGATATAAGGGGGCTTAGACATTTTTCAGAGAGGGGGGCAGACACTCTGAAAATCTGCGAGAAGACATAGAGGGTCTAAAAAATTTTGAGAGAGATTCTGATATTCACATATAAATACAGAAGGTTCAGTCGGGGAGAAAATACTTGAAGTAGGATTCAACTGAGAATTTAAGACAGTATCTTTGATAAATCAGTGTTTGAATGTTGTTACTGTGTCATTGAAGCTCAGGGTGTTCCTAGTTCGTTTTTAAAAGGTTTTGGGGTTCAATTAGTTGCTGGTGGTCACTGTTGAAGTTTTCTAGTCTTAAGTTGGTATTGTTGTTGGTATTACAATTGGTGTTGGGTCATTTGCGGACTGTTATTTCTTTCCATTTTGTCGCTACTGGAATCTTTACTGGTTTTAAATCTTTCACTGGGGTATATTGTTGATGTTACTGTCGCATTGGCTGTTTTAAGGACTAGTACTTGTTGTTGTTGCTACTGCTGTTACTGATCTGCTACTACTGACTTCATTTTCTTCTTCCATTATAAACATTTCCAGGTACATACTTCCGAAACCATGTGTTGATGTAAGTTTGAATTTGAAGCTGGAGTTGAAATGGATTGAGAAAAAATGCAAATTTACCTGTTTCATAGTATCTGTGTTCAAGATGTAGTAATAAGATGAATGATAGATAGTTTGTATTTGTTTAGACTCATTCCAATTGTATTTACTTTGTATGAATTGGAACATACTCAAACTAATGTGGATCGTTAAATAATATGTTGTTAGATTAATTAGATGTATTTCCATGTGTTTAGTAATCTAGTTGGTTTAGCTGGTGGTGGTAGTATAACGCCGAATCTCAGTAGGCCTCTGTTTGTATTCCGTTGAGATATTAGGTTTTGTCGCTCGGTTATTTGCCTAGTTGGTTTGTTTACTATTGAAATCATGAACCAACGTTTATGGTACGCTTGAATACTGATTGGTTAGTGTCTGCAAAATCTTACACCTAATTTGAGTAAGGGAACTATTGGTGTTAAGGTGTAAAAAATAAAAATAAGGTTAGTTGAGTCTTTGGATGATATCATATAATATTTGGTTAGTTGTATTGATTTCTATTTTGAGTTGTTTTATTAATTGGCATTTGATCAATAGTTAAGCTTTGAAATCATGTAACGTGGAATCGTGTTCTTGTTTAATAATTGGATTTGAAGTAATTTCGGTTATGTTCATTTACTAGCCGTCAACTACCTGTGACCGCGATCATAAGCCAAGGAATGCATATGTCTGCAATAATTTCTATAACTCTCATCTTTACAATAAGCTCAACGTCGAATATCATAGTTTACTTTAGGATGGACCTTTAAATAAAATAAGTGAGACGAGCCTCGCCAAATAAAATACACAAATCGCGGGGCCCTCTTGATGTATATATTAAAATACTTAGAATTCGGGATATGTCGTTTAGCGAATTTCACGGCCTTCCCCAAAGTTAATAACGCACTAGTCACTTTAAGCGCGCTTTTTTAATAATTTATCTTCTTAAACTCGGGGTCACATTTATGTGACCAAAATCCAAATCTCGACGGAGTCAAAATATGTCAATAGCCACGGGTATATTGATGTGACGTGGTTCGAGATGTATTTTCACGACGTCGCAATTCTCATAAAAATAATAATAAAGCGGTAAATGATCTTTAAAATTGCACTATAGGATAACATGTATTAAAATCAGATTTTAAGCCATTTATAACAGTTTAAGCGACCGTGCTAGAACCACGGGATTCGGGGGTGTTAGACACCTTCCCTCGGGTCAACAGAATTCCTTACTTAGAATTTCTGGTTCGCAGACTTCATTTGGAAAGTCAAAAATTTCCTCGATTTGGGATTCAAGATAAACGGGTGACTTGGGACACCAAAAGCCAAACATTTCCCAAGTGGCGACTCTGAATTGAATAAATAATCCCATTTCGAATAATGTCACTTTAAATGGAAAACTCCCTCACACATTATCCCCCGGGGTGGTGCATATAAAAAGGAGGTGTGACAGAATTCTTTTAAATATTTAAGCAGTAAATTTGGCAACCGCTAATTTTTTTAGATAGCAGTCGCTATTTTTTTAAAGTTGACAATGACTAAGTTTGTACAGTTTGCAACAACTAATTTTTTGACTTATTTAATAAACTTAAAACCTAATAAATTATAAAGAAACTATGTAAAGAATTATAAAATATTAAAACAAAAGAGTTACAACGAAATATTTTAGTAATTATTATAGACTTGTAATTTATTTAATATAATCTAAAGTTATAAAGTAATTAAGTAAGACAATTCATGAAATAAAAAAAAAATCAAGGCTAATGCCTTTTAGATTATAAATTGAACTTTCAAATTTCACATACAAGCACAAGTCATTTGAAGAACACCTAATCATCGCAGCCACCTTATAGGAAGGGTTCTATTTGAACTAAGCATCTTAATAGCTAATTTATAAATTATCATACTAATATTTGTAACCTTCTATATAGCTTTATTATAACTGATCTATAAATTTTCTCAAACATTATTCTGGAATTGGCAATGTTGCTTGATGTTCCATGACTACCATTAAATTAAAAGTTTGAGGGGGGAGGGGGGCGCAAAAATTGTCGTTTATAGTCGTTGCCAACAACTAATTTTTCAAAGAATGTCGTTGGCCAACGACTCTATTTTAATAAATAAATTTTAAAAAAATAATCACCCGGGCGGGTGAGACGGTACGGGATGAGATGTTAACAGGCCGGCCCAACGGGACAAAATGGACAGCCCATCCCATCCCATGTCCCGTTCACTATGGACCCAATCACGTTTAAAAGTTTGTTGGCTTGGATAGAACTGGGATGGGTCGGGCCGACCCTTCCCATTGGACAACTATAGGTTGTGGTAATCGAAAATTTTTGTAAAAATAGCATGGTCTAGCCAGTTTTTGGACTGGCCATTCAAAAATAGCCAGTGTTTACCAAGTCAATGAAAAATAGCTACTATTTTGCTTCAATAGAGATCGGTCCAGCATAATATACTGGAATTCAGTGCAACTGTGTATAAACTTCCAGCATATTATGCTGGAACTCCAACACAAGGAAAGTTCGAGCATAATATTCTAGAGATTCGAGCACTTGTGTATGAATTTCTAGCATATTATATTGGACCGGTATACTTTGCTGGAACTCCAGTATATTATGTTGGAGTTCTAGTGTACTTATGCTGGAATTCCATCATATTATGCTGGAGTTCCAGCATACTTATCCTGGAACTCCAGTATAATATGCTGGAGTTCAAGTATGCTTATGTTGGAACTTCAGCATAATATGCTGGAGAATTTTTCGGGTATTGAACAGTGCTTTCGCTCAGATTTATCTTTACATGAAAAGTGACTAAATTTTAATTACTTTTAAAACTGGACTATTTTTGAACGACCACTTGTAAATCTGGTCATTTTTAAATTTCTCCCAAAACTTTTGTATCTACATTGGCCATAGGCATCTCAAAGAGTGATATGTGTGACTTTACGGTGGTAGCAATTATGAATGAGCAACTAGAGAGTGCCAACCAAACTAAAAGATAGCGAGATTGATCTCAATTTCAAGAATAAATTGGCTTTCTTTCATTAATTTTGTCATGAAAAGTGAAAGTAATTTTATTTAACTAGAACATTATGATATGTTCGTGACCAATTGGATCCTAACGTATATACCAGTAGGTACCAGAAGAGATCACTGTGATCATTACAGTATTCGGATTATTATAAGCATATTATATACATGTATATGTAATAATGTAATACATAATCTTTAAATCTTGAATCCGTCTCTAACACAATTCTATCTATCTGGAAAAACTATATACCATACAACTCGTGCTATATCATACATTTATAACATAAACCTCACGGCGCTCTAGTAATTTAACTCACAATCAGAAACTTTATGAATTGTGACAAAGACAAAGCACACATCGGAACTACAAGTGCCTTAATTCACTTTCACTATTTTCAGTGGACTCTTAAATTATAGTATCACTTTGATTTTCTCACAACTTTTCAGAAGAATCTAAAGGGCACATTTTAGAATCTTCCTTCTTAGCACTCACAATTCTCACCTTTAAAAGGAGCTGGTAAATTCCCAACACCATGACACTACACCAAAATTCCACACCTTAGAATTAAAACATACAGAGATCATAAAAATGAGGCTTTTAAATTGTAATAGCCCATATTCTTGCTCAGTCTGGAGATGGAATTCTACAGTCCCTTATCTTTTTGGAGGCTTAGCCTTTATATTTCTACTCATTTCTATAGCACTTGTCATCCTTGCCTGTGCACATTGCAGGAAGAAATGGCGTATCTCATCGCCAACGACAATGGGAGAGGTCACAGAGGCAAACCATGGAACGTTAATGCCCGGAAATGTTAATAACCAGATTGACGTCACTGTAATGAAACCAAAGATTGTTGTCATCATGGCTGGTGATGACAAGCCTAGCTACTTGGCCACTCCATCTCTGGCTTGAACTTCTATAATAAATTTATTTTTAGTTCTTGCTTTTCTAATAGTTTTATACTAAGCTATTATCAGACTATATATGGTAGATAGCTAGATTGCATACAATTCCAGAATAATGGGAAACATGGCTAGAATGCCTTGTAGTTTATGTTACAGTTTATACTAGCAGGACACATACTCGATCGGATGAGACTCCAGCCTCACCTCTCCGATTTTCTTTCCATAGATCCCTCATGGTGTACCCCAAACGGGGGCCAAAAAATACTACTGTAATGAAGTTGTAGATGTAACAAAAGCAACAAATAAAGAGAAGAACTAAAGTATCCTATAATTTGGTTGAAGGAACGGTTTGAGTGTTCTAAATTGGCCGAGAGCATGTGTTTTCTTACATGATCTTGAACATTTATCACCACATGAACAAGCTTTTGGGTTTGAGTTAGAACCAAAGTACATTTTCTTTACGCATACACTAATATTAGAGTAACACTCATCCACATTGTTATATTTGCAATAATGTTGAATCCCGTGTTATGATTTCATGCCTTAAATGTCCAGTCTTTGGTGTATAGGAGAAGCAAAGAGGATGTTAGAATTTCTCACATTGATTATGATCGGGAGTGTTATATAGTCTTGGATAATCTGTGCCTCATGAGTTCACTATTGAAATTGAATTAGAATCAATGTCATTTTTAAAGAAAAGAAACTATTAATTCCTACTATGTTTTCAGGTGTTATTTTGTTACTTAGTCATTAACTGGTCAAGAGAAACGACAAATGATAATATGAGAAAAAGTTGCGGGGTAAATGCGAAATGCAAATGGCCGTGGAAAGTTGGGTAGATGCAGATGTCATGTCTAAAGAAGAACTTAATTAAGAGATGTCAAACTAGTGATTGAAAAGTGCCAAGAATATGCTTTACCCTAAAGTATTTGGACGCAGCGGCTCGAAGCTTATGATCAATCATGTTATGGTGACTCAGATGGATCCCACTTAACTAGTTTAAGGAATGTGTCCTGAATACATTTCATTTACTTACCTTATCAAAGAATATAGGTTCTGAATACTTTTGAAAAAGAAAGGCACACTGCGAATGTACAATAGTGGCACACATTTGACGTTCCACATTCTCCGACACTACTCTTTCCTATAGCCTCCTCTTTCATGTTTCCTAAGGTGCTCTAATGTTCTCAGAATATTCTAATTATTACTATACGTTGTATACTACACCAACTATGGGTGCTTTACTAACACTATCAATAACAAGATGTAAGACTCGAATAAGACGCATATATTTGAATAGATAATTATATTTCCAATAAAGTACTACAACATCAATTTATATTCGCCCTTTTGCTGGGATATGAGGTGTTCAAAGGGGGTTATTTACCTAGTAGTATGAACTGATCTTAGCTGATATGACCCTCAATTACATCTTTACACCTTGAAAATTTTCTGATATGATCCTTTTAGATTAACATCCCCATTGTTGCATACCTAAAAGAATGGCTGACATATGGCACTACAAAATTAGTAAACAGTTCAAATTTTCCTGAGCATTTTGCACCGTATCCTTTGTTCTGCTTTTCAACACCCGATCTATACTACCTTTGCTGAACTTAAAAAATATTTATCTTCAGTCATTGAGCAAATAAATACACACCCATTTAGCACGGGCAAACTTGATAACTGCAACATAAAGATTTTTCTGCTTCCCTACTGCTGAATTGCAGTGGTAGACTTCCCACCATATTTTGGAGCCTTTATGCTCAGTAGTTTAGATAAAACCATTTTCTCCTCGTACTTGCTACAGATTTGCAGCATGCTAAGTAGCCAAGAGACATTATATAAATAAGGATGTCATGGCATCTAATAGTGTTTGCATGATTCGTTTCTGACAAACAATTCCTCTTACCTTATCTATATGCAACATTATGGCTAATAGTCTGCCAATACAGATTAACCTTCATATATACATGAGATAGAAATCCATTAGAAAAAACATATACATGAAGTAGAAATAACACGGCAGAATAAGAGAATGCTCGTATTGCCTATTACGAGAATTTGGTAATGGGAAGGGATAAAATTACTAAGATTATGCATTTTGTTATCAATCATATGAATTGTGAAAATAGATGTATTTTTTATCGCCAAAGGTATAATTGTGAAAATAGAGGTATTATTGCGTATGAATAAGAACTCAGCACTCATAACAAACAATTAGTTTTTTTCTGCCATTAATTGAGATTAGAATTAAAATTTTCAGAAATCTCATTAAACGTTATAATTGACACTCCCCAATATTTTAAACTACAATCTTATATATGCTTATTATGATATGAGGACCCAACTCCAGGAGAAATAGATTGAGATCAGATTGAAGGGAACACACAGTTGAGCAGAGAAGGAGATGAACTAGTAAGAAGCGGGAATTACAAACCTATAGTGGCTGCAAACATTTGGGAAGATGAAGGCATACAGTAAGAGGAACCCCTGTAAGCAGCACATGGAACATTCTTTTTTGATAAATGCGAAAAGGAATGATATAGGGAGGTGTAAAATGCCAAGAGAGCTAATAGTGCCATTACTCTCTTATTAGTGATGCATTATAGAAAAAGAAAAAGGATAAAAAGGTGACGTAAAACTAGCTCATTTATCTATTGCCCAACCTGCATCACTCGTAAATATACACTGTTTCGAAGTACTTGAGAAATTAAGAACATTTTGGTTGTTGAGTCTAAGAAATAAGAGCTGCAATCCTATCCCAGCTTCCCATTTGCAATCCACTTGTCAAAAGCAACTCATTTATTGCTGTCTTCATAGCATACTTGAACCAGTAAAGGGAAACTAGTAACAGCTTTATACAAGTGCATTAATGGTATCAGGAATCTCTTAATTAGTCGCTAAACCCATCGTCCGTGCTAAAAATCCATTACAAAAGAATTACTTCACTGTCTACACAAGCAGAACGTTTAATTTCAACTTTTTAAAGTTACAATAACTAACAAGACAACAAATTTGGGAAACACTGTAGGCAGGATCAACAGCCTGAGCTTCGCTCTGGAAGAAAATATTTTTTCAAGTATTCAGATGAACAATGAGTGTGATTTAGTTGTGCTGTTACCTCATTGTTGCTGAGGCGTAACAGTGTGCTTCTCTACACGCCAAAATTGCACATTTGCACAAATTCCATTTCAGAATCAATATATTTAGTCCATAGCTCCTTGTACTGGTTCAAGGCTATGTCCAGCCAAGGCTTCATATCTCCATTATAGTGAATCACAGCAGCCTTGTGGATTTCATCCATGCTTACACTTGGATTGTACCCAAGGCCAAGTACATGCCACGATTTATCCAATGATTTGGTTTTCGAGTAGAAGGTCATCAGCCCAGCTGGAAGAGTTCCCAATTTCCACAACGTCCGATCCTCATTCTAATTAAAAGAAATAATTGATAAGAACGAATATCATAATAGGGATACGTGGAAAAAGAAAAGAAGTCTAGGTTGAATCAGATTCTCTAATTCCGCCTATTGTTTTCTAAGCTATAATTAATTAGACCAAGAAAATCAACATACAAAGATAAAAAGTACAGCACAAAACAACTCACCAAGTCCTGCCAGTAGTGATACTGCTCAGTGCATTGTTCACGCCTCCAGGCATCAAGATCAAATATATTCATCCCAAATGCCCAGGCACATGCCTTAGGGGTGAACTTTTCCTTAACAAGAGGGTGAGAAAAATTCAAGTACTGAGCATAGCGATGAAAAGATCCAAAGCAGGTCTCAACTGCCCCATTGACCTTGCCATCCAAATCAATTGTCCACAATGCAGTCAAATCCTTCTGAACCACAACATCATCATCCAGAAACAAAATACGGTGAAGTTTTGGATACATCTCTGGCAAGTAAAACCTTAAGTGATTTAACATCGACAAGTACTTTGGATTCTTAAATTTCATGTCGTTCACATCCTTCGTAGCATTCTCTGCACTGTTTTGGAAGTAAAAGTTCTGAAGCTTTGCGGACTCAAGTTGCTTGAGCACAGGAACATAGGACGAAGTTAAGAATGTAAAATCCTCCACAGATTTGATTTCTATATGAGCTTGTCGAATAGGCCTCATCTTAAACCACACCTTCATTGCAGCTAGATTCATCTTGTCAGTAACAACATGGAAAACATGTTTCCATGGCTCCTCCGCATTCTTTATCACTGAATTCACAACTACGGATACTGCAATTACATTATCTGAAAATATGGCATAGTGATACAGAGTAGGATCCTCAAATTCAGGCTCCGGATCCTCATCCCTATATTTTTCAGGATGTGAGATTCTCTCCTCCATAAGCCGCATAGCAAGACAATGTAAACTCTTTGGAGTTGATTTAGCAGCAATTAAGCTGGCAAAAGCTCCATTCTTCTTTGCCTTCACAAACAACTCATTAACAGCAAATATTGTGTCCTTCAGCTTCTGTATTTTCAATTGATTATCATAAGACTCTTTTGAGTCAGCAATCAATAACCTGGCAAACTTGACCTTATCCTTAACTTCCTTCTCAAACTGTTTCAAAGAGTCATCATCCAGGGGTCCATCAGTATCAAAAAGATTTGCACGGTAATTTGGCTTTGATTGAAGATCGGAAAAATTCTGAGCCAAATCTTCAAACATCTTAAGCTGCTTAGAAATGTCCAGCTTCAGCTTCCTTGCATAAGCAGCATAGGCATTCACAAGTGCCATATGATCATTTGCTTGTTTATGTATTAAATCTAACCTAGTCTTCAATGGATCTGAACTCAACGCCACAAATGACCGATGCATGTATGCATTCCCAGTAGTCTGTTTCACATGATCAAATGTTAGTCACTTTCAATGTAACCTTGCCAAAAATGAAAAAATGGATACTTCTCCATCTACTTACTTCAGTTTAGCTTAATCTTTCCTAAATTGAAACTGAGGTAACACATTATGTACGGAAGATATAAAGCATGCCATATCCATGGAGAATGAACAATTATGAGAAAGAAGTGAGACTACATCAAAAAACTAAAATCCAGTTTTACAATAATAGAAACTACACCTCAATTCCAATACTGTCTTTGTCGATTTTCATGGAAGTTTCTGGAATAAAGTTTTGTTGAATTGTATTTCCCAATTGCCTTTCAATGTACAATGTGTAATGTATATGTACATGTATCCTTTCTCTAACCGACTAACCGACTAACTAACAGTGTTATACTTAACTAATTAACAATAGTGGATACAACTGCCATGGACGACCGAGATTAGCTAGCCAATACTCAGATCATGACACGTGGCAGCCCACTTGAGTTGTATTTGAACCCTGTCTCTTTACCCATTTCAAGCGATACCACCAAGAAATAGAGACCTTAGCCGCCATCCATGATCTTCATCGACCATTAAAGCTTTCCCAGCGACAGTCTTTTCAGACAAATTAGGGGTTCCAAAGACTAGGAATTTTCTAAACTTTACAACTTATTCTTCCGATGGCATTCAATCCTCAACCAAATGCAAAAGGGCTCCTGTCAAATATTGAACCTAATGCAAGTGTACCAGCAATAATTATACATTTATCCAACAAGTTGCTCTTGCTATATAGATATTTTTGCTTTAAGACACAAAAAATCAGCTGTTTCCACTCCAATCTTGAAGTGCAATTACTTTCGTTTTCTATCAGTACCAACAATTACTTGCTTTTTCGATCAGCAATCTACAATTACTTTCGCTAAATAGTACATAGATAGAGGATACTTAGCTGCCTTTTATTACCATGCAGGTGCAAGCACATAGAAACATACAATATTCGGAGCATCTCAATGCCAAGGAAAAAGATTTAATCTTCAAGCTCGTAGAGAGAAGCATTTAGTACATTCGCAAACAATATGCAATAAGCAAATAAGGTAAAGTTTGAAATTTTTGAAGTAATAAAGCAGAGAGTGAGGAGGAGATAGAACACGTACAGAATCGTGGTGAGAGGAGAAGAGGACAGAGAGAGTAGCGAGAAAGAGTAAAGTAAACATAGCGGACACGAAGATTCGGTATGAGAAGAAATTCCGAAGTGCCGATCCGCCGCCACGGCCTCCCCGGACTGCTACCGCCATTTTTTCAGATCTCTAACACGGATCTAAATGGTAATGTGAAAGCACAAAACTGTTCTGCTCTGAATCTGTATAACTACATATACAATTGGGAATGTAGATTGAGTTCAATTAAACGTGTAGAATAATTGGGAATGTGGATTTTGTGTTGTGTAGAATTGTGAGAGTGGAGTTGATTTAATGAGATCTGAAGCTGGGAGCTGAAGATGGAGACTAATAATCTCTTCCCCCGCGTCGGTGGTTTTTCTTTCCTATTTTTAGAAATTCAATCAACTCGGGATCTAATGCGATTACTCGTAGTAAAGATGAAAATGCCTGTTCAGGGAAAACTGAACACACACCAAAAAATCAAATAAAGGCCTCCTTGAATTTAGTTCTTCAAAAACAGCCCCTGAACTTTCTTTTATGATATATTTGCGCTTTTTAATTGATTTTTTTGTGTGTGTTTTGCCCCCAATCTACTTTTTCTGCATTTCCCGTCCATGTGTCGCGAACTTGGTTTTGTCGTCATGTTTGGTTACGTATTAAAACTTTGTGGGGAGATCATATCCGTTACTACTCTCATGACTAGCAACACATACCTAAAAGTGGAGCATTTTTTTCTTGTGGACCAATGACAGGATTGTACGAAAAAATATATTTTTTATATACATTTTTTTTTGTACATATACATTTCATATTTATATATAAAAATTGTATAAATTTTATATACTTTTTCAGCTACCGAATATAAATAGTTTATGGCGCGGGCTAAAAGTTATAATACCCTAAAACTAAAACCGAGTTAGACCTTATATAGGAAAATCTATATTGTATAGCCGTTTTTCAAATTAACTAAGTATATATATTTTTATATATTAATATTTTGTATATTTTTGTACAGTATATATTTGACTAGCGATTATAATTATATTTTATAGCTAAATGTGTTAAAAACTCTTATATATTCTCCTCATATTCCGAAAAATGTACTCTCTTTATCTTGTATCTTCTATCAGTACTTCTTTTTTTACGGGTCTATCTAAATTTTTGTTGTCTTTACGAAAATGGTTATTGTAATGTTCAGCTGCTCAAGGTTATCCTTTTACATGTTTACTTTAAGTATACACCTTACATCTGTTTTGTGACTAGTCTCTCAACACGTGTGTTGCACTTGTATGTCGAGTCATGTAATATATTTTGTATTAGCAATTAGTGGTTGCAGTCGCCAATACTATCAAACTTCTTGATCTAAGATTTTCCAGTAATGTACGAATTAAGAAAATTGTTCTAATTTCCTCTAGTGATTGTCTATATACAAAGAACAATCTTGTTATCTCATATCCGATACAATGCAATATAGAGGAAATTACTTTTCTTTTCAATCCAAAAACAATAGGAGCCAAAGAAGTCTGCGGCCTAACATGTCTTGGTAGTACGTGAAACAAAACAAGTTCTTTGCTAACAAAAAAAAATTTACAACGTCTGGCTGTTGCGCGCCTTGCAGAAACAATTAAATCATGTTGAGGGCCGTTTCTACAACTTAATTTCATAACCAAATGCTGAAAAACGCTTAAAGTAAAATGGTGGATTATTGGCAAAGAGTGTTCCTCTCCATTATGAACCTCAGGCAGAAAAATTATGGAAAGAGATGATTGGATAAGAAATACTTACCCCGACATATTTTCCAAGTACCAAGTATGTCTCATTCTATTTGTCTGTCACTAGAAATTAGAGAAATAAAGCAAAAACTATATTCAAGAATCCCAACTGAGAACAAAGTCTAAAGTTGCTTTGAAGTTCTTTGGCGCTTCGTTCGTAATGGGTTAGACCTTCATGAAGATATGGAAGAGGACAAGAATACTCACCTAAGTTCTCTTAGAATTCTGGGGAGGGTAGTGTGTACGTAAATCTTACCCCTACCTTGAGTAGAGAGGTTAATTTCCAGACCCCCGGCATCCTTCCCTCCAAGAACTTCTCACCTTGCTCTTGGGGAGTCTCGAACTCACAACCTCTTGGTTAGAAGTGGAGATTGTTTACCATCAGAGCAACCCCTCTGATGGTAATTAATCGCCTCATACTTCACAAATTTACATTCATCTTCATAAATGTGTAACGTTCTCGATGTTATCAAAAAAATACTATCTGAATATCCACTCACTCATAAATATATTGCAATGGACGCAATGTATCATGTATGTATTGAGTGTATACTAAAATAGCCAAAATTTTATTTCTCAAGGACCAAATACTCTCGACAAGATTAGCAAAATAGTTATGACTCTCACGATCTTTTCATTTGTAAGTTTCTCAATGATTCTATAAAATTAAAAATTGGACTAGTTATTTATTTTTAACATAATCAACATTATGAATTACACACCGTTAGTCTCTATCCTTCCATATGGGATAAGCAAATTGTTTGACTCGAAAGTTAACAAATACTTTGCAAGTAAATACAATCAAAAATAATTCAAGGGATAAATCATAGCCAATCATAATTAATCACTAAATTAGAAGACGAACTTGAGACATAGAGACAATCAATCATGGAACGATATAAACGGGATTTTATTCATCAAAGTAGCTTGACCTGCCTCTCCTAAAAGAGGTTCAGGATCTTACATTGATCTTCTTTATTGCTCCACTTATGGAGTATATCTTTCTTGCTTTACGTATGGAGTATATCTTTCTATTTCTGGTGTATTCAGAGTTGTGTAGAAGAAGAAGCCCCCCTTGGGAAGTTCTCTCTCTTGGTATTTATAGCCTCAGACTTTTTCAGCTGGTCACGAATGGGTCCCACCTTTGGTCGTGGGGACATCCCATCATTTGTTTTAAGGACAGCTGTCATAAGTCAAAAGTCAGCGACGTTGACCATTTACTACAAATTGGTCGTGATGGGGTTGACCCCCTGGTCACAGAACGGTCGAATATCTGCCAATGCCAAGCGGTGCTGAGTGTCGAAGAGTTTGATGGTTGGGCTGGACGACGAGGATATTCATCACTCTTTTGAGAATTTATTCTATATTCGGACTGAGCACCTGGTGGCGGACCCAAGTGGATTTTCAGAAGTTTGGAAATTTACACGTGAGACCTCGTTCCTGACTGGGCATCCGCCCTATTTCGACTTTCCCTATGCTTTGCACTTATGGTTATTTATTTACCTTAATATTTTGTAGTTGAAAATTTGTCGCCGCCTCCTTTGGAGGGGATCCGAGACTGTGTCGAGGCAGTGCTTCCTCAAACTGTGGGCATTCGCACCTGGGCGGCTTTCTGGGAGAGGCATGGTCGCAGGCCCGTGACAGGTGGAATTTCGGCCCTTCCTCTTTTCTGTTTCATTTTGTTCTGACTGCACTTATTGATTCATTTGTTCATTGTATCTAGAGAGACCATGTCGTGTCAAAGCTCCACAATTGGCCTTCCGTCGGCCGGGTGCACTTGCTAGGCTAGCTGTTGCGACTGTGCCTCATCGGGTACCAAGGGCGGCATCGGTTGAATTGTCAGCAACCGCGTCCCCAACGCGGGCTACGCCACAAGATGAGAGGCCGTCCGGGCTTGTTCGTTCTCGGATGGGCTCTCCTTCAAATAAGAAGGAGGGTAGGCCTTCGCAGAAGCGGCGAGTGGCATTTGTGGCAGCTCCTCCATCGGTGATCAACTTGGATTCTCCCCCGACGGATTCGGAGGGCGGTGCGGCTGTGGCGCTTGCTGGCGAGGAGAAGGGGTTAGTCGGAGTTGAAGCCGTTAGTTCTAGCCAAGGGAATGTTGCTGTCTCGACGACCCCGTCTGAAGTTCCTGTTGTCAAGGCAGAGGGTCGATCCTTACAAGCCGCCGTCGGGACTTCTAATGTACCATTGTTGGCCATGGCGAGTTGCTCTACCTCAATGGCGGCGGAGAGGGGGAAGGACGTGGTGGAGGACGAGTATGAGTCTGAGTCTGATTTAGACCCCGACGATGTTCGTATGTTTGAGGAGGGTATTACCAATTCTATGGTGCACGCGAAGGGGTCGGCCCATTTTATTGAGGTTCCCTCATATTTGAACTTATTAACTGAAGGAAATAGCTTGGTGTCACAGTTCGAGTTGTTATGTTCGGAGTCTAAGAACGCGTCTTTGAGGAGCATTTCGGATATTGAAGTGATGGACGAAGTGGCCGTGATGGGCCTGAGGGTACGTAGTACATTCCTAGTTTTTTCTTTCCCTCCCGTTTTAGCCTTTGCCTTAGCTTTGCCTTTCCTTATATTTGCAGACTTACTTGTTGGAGGTGGAGAACATACGTAGAGCCAAAGTTCGCTCGAGGATCTTCATGCAGATGCTGGGGAAATACCTGTCACACCTCCTTTTTCACTACACCCGCAAGGGCATAAAGGAGTTTTTCCACTTAAAGGACAATCGGAACAGGATTTATTATTAAAATTCAGAGTCACCACTTGGGAGATTAATGGTGTCCCAAGTCACTGGTTGAATCCTGAACTGAGGAAATTATGACTCTGTTAACAGTCCGCGAACCAAAAATCCAAGTAAGGAATTCTGTTAACCCGGGAGAAGGTGTTAGGCA
>MU667295.1:4394-23114 GCA_026770625.1 Nicotiana glauca | reverse complement strand
TGTCACAACTATGACATTCACTCTATTTAATTTAAACTAAACTTTCAGTTAATGACAAATCTGCCAATTCTACTAAGTGACTAGCCATTCGATGCAGCCCAATGCTTGTAGATTTCCAAAGATTTACACCAAAGCAACTAACAACTATATTCACGTTTACACCCAGTTTTCAACTTAATAGGCAATTATCACAAGAGATCAAGCCACCATACACTAGAATACTATTTTCAAAACAAATGAACACAGATTCAAAATTACAGTCCATTACAGTTCAGTTAGTACAAATTATAAAATGTTACACGACATTGAACAAATTTGACATCAAATCAACATGATTTAGATTTCATTTCCTCAATCGATCAATACACACACAGATTCAGTCCTTCAACATCAAATGAAGCTGGAAAAGTACCTGGGACACAATGAAAAGAGGAGAGGAAAAGGATCAGCTGCAGTAACAATCAACAGCAACGAGCAAAGACCAGAACACAGCCCAGGAAGAAATGAACTCAGTCAAAACACCCTGAATCTACTCAAAGTTGGCCCAGGACATCACAGAACAGTTTCAATGATCAAAAACACCCAGCACAACTCGAATACATCTTAAACTCTATCAAACACTTCAATCCTTCGAGTACAGAACATTAGTTAGGAGATCCGAGCTATTTTGATCCTAAATAGGATAACTAGTTGAATTTAAAGTTGAAATCTAGATAACGATCAATGTAACAGTTCCCTTTTGGTATTTTTTGCCATATTTTGGATTTGCTGCTTTTTTTTTTTGGTTTTTTCTATAGTAGTTAAGATCTAGAAAGAGATTTGAAATCCCCCTGATCTGAAATTCAAAACTGGGCTCAGATTTGTAGCAAGTGTTTTTGGGGGAATTTTTTAAGCTTCCAACCTTATTGTTCAAGGCATGTGGGTGCCATTTTATAGGAACTCAGAGATACAACTTCAGATTTTCCTTTTTCACACTAGTCCCTCTTTTATTTTCAGTTTAGCCCCTCAGTTATTAACTTGTTACCCAAGTCAGCATACTAACCTCCCTGAAATTATAATTAAGTGCCTATTCTAGAATGTTCTAGGGCTTTTATTTCAGTTTCTAACAAATTCTGAACCCTTAAATTACCACAATTGCCCTTAGCTTATTCCTAGAATCACTAACCTACCCCAACCCTGATTCAACCCTAGTTAAGCAATCACTGCCATGAGTATTAATCAGCTAAAACTAAATTCAAACTCACATCCTAATCCCAAACTAACTACTAAACTTTGAGTTGCCAATTACCATCAACAAACCAGTCAACTAATCGGTTGATCATCATAAAATCAATATGAAATCAAATTGCATGAACTACTTTTGACGACTAAATCTAAATGAAACAATTACTCGACTAAAAATGAGAATTGAATCTATTCGGATAACTCTAATCACCTAGAACTAACATGAAATCCGCTGAAGTGAACAAATTATATCATCTGAAGTAAACTATTATTAACAATTAATCTAATAGAATTAAAAACAGAGATTGAACTAAATCAGAGAATTTAAAGACACCTACTAATTTAAAGTTAATCAATCAAAACGACAATCAAACTAGATTCTATTAGACAAATAACTACTGTGATACAAATTGAACCAGATAAAAATGGAAACACACAAAATTAGACTCCGACTACTTACACAACTAATTAACTATAAAAGAAATGTTAAGAACCCTTAAAGAAACTTATCGGCTATTTTTCAAAATCAAGATTCGAATGATTCTAGTGGGATTTGAATGTATTTGACCGTGAATTCTTCATGGGGAAGGTCCAAGGACCATGTGGTATCAATTTGGAAAGATTTGGTGCAACTAGGGTTTTGGCCGGAAAAGTTCAAATCAATATTCGAACGATTCCGACCATATTTGAGGGTTAAAGCCTTGGGGGTTCGATAGAGGATGACGAGGCGGTCCTGTGGTGTAAGTTTGGTGTCATTTGGAGGAAGTGACATCATGGTCGAAGATATTTCAAACGGATATTCGAGAACATGATGTGGGATTCGAGGAAAAAGGGCTATGGATTTGGGTAGAGGATGAGAAGGGGGACGAGGGTGTTAATTTGGTGGCCGTTGGCGTCGATGCCGTCATCACCGGCGGTGAGGATATAAGGGCAGTTGCTAGGGTTTCTGGGAGATGGGTTATGGGAGAGAGACGGTAGAGGGGGGTGGGGGACCTTTAGGATAGTTTTATACTAGACAAAGCTCAGTTCTGGGCCGTTGATCCAATGAACCTCGACGGCTGAGATTCGAAGGTGGCGAAACGGCATCGTTTGAGTTATGCGAACGGGCGAACCGGGTAGAGGGCTACTGGGCTGGGTCATTTCGGTTGTGATTGGGCCAAATTAATCAAAACAAATGGCCCAAATCCGGGTCTATTATTAGGGAATTCCTCTTTTTAATAGTTTTCCTTTTTATCTCTTTTTCTTTTCCTTTTCTAATTTTCTTCTTTTATTTTTCATTATTTTCATTTATATTTTTCTGATAAAAATTAAAAAAAAGCCCTAATATATTTTAAAAATTAAGCTAATTAATTCTTAAAATTGGTTAAAATCTATTTTGCGACAAACTCAACAATTAACAATTAAAAATACAAAAGTATGCTATTTTGTTATTTTCTTTATTTTCAAGCAATTTAAACTACTATTTAATCTTAAAATGTGAAATTAAATATTAAACAAATGCCAAATGTATTTTTTTTTTTGTATTTTTCATATGAATTAAAATGCACAGATAAAATATAACAATTATCAGAAAATAATACAAAATTCACAAAATTGTCAAAACGTAAAGAAATTGTTTTGTTTGAATTTTCGGAAATAATTCACTTAGGAAAAAAATCACGTGCTCACAATACCGACGTTATCGTGATCGGTGCCGAGGGCTGCACGAGCATTTACGGAACGAGCCCGGTAATCGGGCTTTGGGCGAGGAGTTGGCGAAGCGAGGCCAGTAGTTGTTGCAGGCACTTAGCAGTAAACGTGCTCTTAAAGAGAAAATTCGTCGGAAGGACGAGGAGCTTGAGATGGGAAAAGGAATAGCAGCTGAGTGTGTGCACCTGCAGGGCAGGTTGAGGGAGATGGAGTTGGAGGCTGAGCAGAATCGGGTCAAGGCAGCGGAGGCGACTGCGAAATGGAGCGGAAAACTAGCGGTGCTGGAGGGAGAGGCTGCTGCCTTAAAATTTCGGGAAAAGGGTTACTCGTCGAGGGCCGTGGCATTGGAGGAGTCAATTCGTGTGCATGAGTCCCGGCTTGAGTCAGGGAGGGAGACAGCGACCCTTAAGAAGGCGGGACTCGAGAACCGGATTGGCGTTCTTGAGCAGGAGGCTCAGGTCATGTTGGATCGGATTGCGATTTTGGAGGAGGAGAACTGGCGACTGCAGAGCCAGGCTGGTTCATCGCATACAGCTATTTCCCACCAAGTTCATGAACTTTGGGTCTACGCTGAGGCTCAACGTGATGTTTACAAGAACTTATTGGAGGCGGGTATTATGATTGAGGCCGTCTCTGAGGTGGCACGCCAGCAGGCTCATGAAGCTCATGCCGACTGTGGTTATGATATGGCGACACCCGAGGCTGACGATGGTGCGAGTGGTGGTGATGGTGACGGTGGTGGTGGCGCCGAGTAAAGAAAAAATTTGTTATCGTTGTTTGTTGTTTTTAGTTATATCCCTTTTGTCAGTTGGCGCTCGGTTGTTTCTTGTTGTTTTTCTGTATTTTTCTTTCTTGTCTTGGCCGGCTGGGGCTGGGTGTATGCGGGGGGTACCCGCGTTCTTAACTCTATAGACAATTGTACTCTTTTTTTATCATTTGTCTCGAGTTTTACTCTGTCTTCCGTTTCTCTCCTTTTCTTTTATGGATATGTTTGGAGGGACGATCAGCCCTTGAATTCGATCGAGGCCGTCATGTCAGTTTTGGACTGATAATGATGGCTTTTTGGCCTAACATGAACGGGGAGGGGCAGTTACCTTGTAATGATGGCAATTGGTTTTTCTTCGCCCTAGCCCTAGTGCGGCTGAGATTGACCCTAATAAATTTGAAGGCGAAGGCACCTAGCCTAAGCCCTAGTTTGACTAAGGTCGTACATGGTAAGTTCGATGGCGAAGGCACTTGGCCGGAGTTCTAGTTCGACTGAGGTCGAACCTAATATATTTTGATGGCGAAGGCGCTTGGCCCGAGTCCTGGTTCGACTGAGGTCGAATCTGATATATTTTTATGGCGAAGGCACTTGGCCTGAGTCCCGGTTCGACTTAGGTCGAACCTGATATATTTTGATGGCAAAGGCACCTGGCATGAGTCCCGGTTCGACTAAGGTCGAACCTGATATATTCTGATGGCGAAGGCACTTGGCCTGAGTCCCCGGTTCGACTGAGGTCAAACCTGATATATTCTTATGGCGAAGGCACTTGGCCTGAGTCCCGATTGGACTGAGGTCGAACCTGATATATTTTGATGGCGAAGGCTCTTGGCTGGAGTCCCGGTTCGACTGAGGTCGAACCTGATATATTTTGATGGCGAAGGCACGTGAAGCTCGTCTTCGAGGTGGCACGCCAGAAGGCTCGGGAAGCTCGTGCCAACTGTGATTATGATATGGCGACACCCGAGGCTGACGATGGCGTGAGTGGCGGTGATGGTGATGGCGGTGGTGGCACCGAGTAAAGAAAAGATTTGTTATTGTTGTTTGTTATTTTTATTTATATCCCTTTCGTTGGTTTGGCGCTCGGTTGTTTCTTGTTGTTTTTCTGTATTTTTCTTTCTTGTCTTGGCCAGCTGGGGCCGGGTGTAATTTGGGAGTAACCGCGTTCTTAACTCTGTAGATAATTGTACTTTTTTTTTTATCGTTTGTCTTGAGTTTTACTATGTCTTCCGTTTCTCTCCTTTTCTCTTATGGATATGTTTGGAGGGACGATCAGCCCTTGAATTCGACCGAGGCCATCATGTCACTTTTGGATTGATAATGATGGCTTTTTGGACTGACATGAAGGGGGAGGAGCTGTCACCTTGTAATGACGACAATTGGTTTTTCTTCGCCCTAGCCCTAGTGCGGCTGAGATTGACCCTAATAAATTTGAAGGCGAAGGCACTTAGCCTGAGCCCTAGTTAGACTAAGGCCGTACATGGTAAGTTCGATGGCGAAGGCACTTGGCCGGAGTTCTAGTTCGACTGAGGTCGAACCTAATATATTTTGATGGCAAAGGCGCTTGGCCCGAGTCCCGGTTCGACTGAGGTCGAACCTGATATATTTTGATGGCGAAGGCACTTGGCCTGAGTCCCAGTTCGACTGAGGTCAAACCTGATATATTTTGATGGCGAAGGCACTTGGCCTGAGTCCCGGTTCGACTGAGGTTGAACTTGATATATTTTGATGGCGAAGGCAATTGTCCTGAGTCCCGATTCGACTGAGGTCGAGCCTGAAATATTTTGTTGGCGAAGGCACTTGGCCTGAGTCCCGATTTGACTGAGGTCAAACCTGATATATTCTGATGGCGAAGGCACTTGGCCTGAGTCCCAATTCGACTGAGGTCGAACCTGATATATTTTGATGGCGAAGGCTCTTGGCCGGAGTCCCGGTTCGACTGAGATCGAACCTGATATATTTTAATGGCGAAGGCACGTGGCCTGAGTCCCGGTTCGAGTGAGGTCAAACCTGATATATTTTGATGGAGAAGGCGCCTGGCCTGAGTCCTGGTTCGACTAAGGTCGAACCTGCTATATTTTGATGGTGAAGGCACGTGGCCTGAGTCCCGGTTCTACTGAGGTCGAACCTGATATATTTTGATGGCGAAGGCACGTGGCATAAGTCCCGGTTCGACTGAGGTCGAACCTGATATATTTTTATAGCGAAGGCACTTGGCCTAAGTCCCGATTCGACTGAGGTCGAACCTGATATATTTTGATGGCGAAGGCACTTGGCCGGAGTCCCGGTTCGACTGAGGTCGAACCTGATATATTTTGATGGCGAAGGCTCTTGGCCGGAGTCCCGATTTGACTGAGGTCGAACCTGCTATATTTTGATGGCGAAGGCTCTTGGCCGGAGTCCCGATTTGACTGAGGTCGAACCTGCTATATTTTGATGGCGAAGGCTCGTGGCCGGAGTCCCGGGTCGACTGAGGGCGAACCTGATATATTTTAATGGCGAAGGCACTTGGCCGGAGTCCCGGTTCGACTGAGGTCGAACCTGATATATTTTGATGGCGAAGGCACGTGGCCTAAGTCCCGGTTCGACTGAGGTCGATATTTTGATGGAGAAGGCGCTTGGCTTGAGTTCTGGTTCGATTAAGGTCGAACCTGCTATATTTTGATGGTGAAGGCATGTGGCCTGAGTCCCGGTTTTACTGAGGTCGAACCTGCTATATTTTGATGGTGAAGGCACGTGGCCTGAGTCCCGGTTTGACTGAGGTCGAACCTGATATATTTTGATGGCGAAGGCACATGGAATGAGTCCCGGTTCGACTAAGGTCGAACTTGATGTATTTTTATGGCGAAGGCACTTCGCCTCAGTCCCGATTCGACTGAGGTCGAACCTGATATATTCTGATGGCGAAGGCACTTGGCCCGAGTCCCGATTCGACTGAGGTTGAACCTGATATATTTTGATGGCGAAGGCTCTTGGCCGGAGTCCCGATTTGACTGAGGTCGAACCTGATATATTCTGATGGCGAAGGCACTTGGCCCGAGTCCCGATTCGATTGAGGTTGAACCTGATATATTTTGATTGCGAAGGCTCTTGGCCGGAGTCCTGGTTCGACTGAGGTCGAACCTGATATATTTTGATGGCGAAGGCACGTGGCCTGAGTCCCGGTTCGACTGAGGTTGAACCTGATATATTCTGATGGCGAAGGCACTTGGCCCGAGTCCCGATTCAACTGAGGTTGAACCTGATATATTTTGATGGCGAAGGCTCTTGGCCGGAGTCCCGGTTCGACTGAGGTGAAACCTGATATATTTTGATGGAGAAGGCACGTGGCCTGAGTCCCGGTTTGACTGAGGTCGAACCTGATATATTTTGATGGAGAAGGCCCTTGGCCTGAGTCATGGTTCGACGAAGGTCGAACCTGCTATATTTTGATGGTGAAGGCATGTGGCCTAAGTCTCTGTTTGACTGAGGTCGAACCTGATATATTTTTATGGCGAAGGCACGTGGCATGAGTCCCGGTTCGACTGAGGTCGAACCTGATATATTTTTATGGCGAAGGCACTTGGCCTAAGTCTCGATTAGACTGAGGTCAAACCTGATTTATTTTGATGGCGAAGGTACTTGGCCGGAGTCCCCGTTCGACTGAGGTCGAACCTGATATATTTTGATGGCGAAGGCATATGGCCTGCGTCCCGGTTCGACTGAGGTCGAACCTGATATATTTTGATGGCGAAGGCATATGTCCTGAATCGCGGTTCGACTGAGGTCGAACCTAATATATTTTGATGGTGAAGGCACTTGGCCTGAGTCCCGGTTGAACCTGATATATTTTGATGGCGAAGGCACTTGGCTTGAGTCTCGGTTCGACTGAGGTCGAACCTGATATATTTTGATGGCGAAGGCACTTGGCTTGAGTCCCGGTTCGACTGAGGTCGAACCTGATATATTCTGATGGCGAAGGCACTTGGCTTGAGTCCCGATTCGACTGAGGTCGAGCCTGATATATTTTGATGGCGAAGGCACGTGGCCTGAGTTCCGGTTCGACTGAGGTTGAACCTGATATATTTTGATGGAGAAAGCGCTTGGCCTGAGTTCTGGTTCGACTGAGGTCGAACCTGCTATTTTTTGATGGCGAAGGCACGTGGCCTGAATTCGGTTTCTTGCTTGAGACAGCCCTGTGCCGGCTTCTGGCCGGACACCACGTTAGGGGTGAAGGAANGATGGCGAAGGCACTTGGCCTGAGTCCCGGTTCGACTGAGGTCGAACCTGATATATTTTGATGGCGAAGGCACTTGGCTTGAGTCCCGGTTCGACTGAGGTCGAACCTGATATATTCTGATGGCGAAGGCACTTGGCTTGAGTCCCGATTCGACTGAGGTCGAGCCTGATATATTTTGATGGCGAAGGCACGTGGCCTGAGTTCCGGTTCGACTGAGGTTGAACCTGATATATTTTGATGGAGAAAGCGCTTGGCCTGAGTTCTGGTTCGACTGAGGTCGAACCTGCTATTTTTTGATGGCGAAGGCACGTGGCCTGAATTCGGTTTCTTGCTTGAGACAGCCCTGTGCCGGCTTCTGGCCGGACACCACGTTAGGGGTGAAGGAAATGCCTCATACTTTCGTTCTGATGGGGGGGGGGAACTTCTTCTTCTTGTTCGTTCGTTTTCGGATCTCAGTTTCCTTTTATGTATTCGAGTATTATGCGCTCGATATGCTTCCTTTGGTCCGTTTGAGTTGGATCGCTTCTCTTCCTTTTTGTTTTTTTTGACATTCCTTTGGCTTTGATTCCAGGAAGAAACTATGCGATTTCGCTAGGAAATCCCCACAGACGGCGCCAAATTATTTGACTCGAAAGTTAACAATTACTTTGTAAGTAAATACAATCAAAAATAATTCAAGGGGTAAATCATACCCAATCGTAATTAATCACTGAATTAGAAGACGAACTTGAGACATAGAGACAATCAATCATGGAACGATGTAAACAGGATTTTATTCATCAAAGTAGCTTGACCTGCCTCTCCTTAAAGAGGTTCAGGATCTTACATTGATCTTCTTTATTGCTCCACTTATGGAGTATATCTTTCTTGCTCCACATATGGAGTATATCTTTCTATTTCTGGTATATTCAGAGTTGTGTAAAAGAAGAAGCCCCCCTTGGGAGGTTCTCTCTCTTGGTATTTATAGTCTCAGACTTTTTCAGTTGGTCGCGAATGGGTCCCACCTTTGGTCGTGGGGACGTCCTCTCATTTGTTTTAAGGTTAGCTATCATAAGTCAAAAGTCAGCGGCGTTGACCATTTACTACAAATTGGTCGTGATGGGGTTGACCCCCTGGTCACAGAACGGTCGAATATGTGGCAATACACAAATCACTTTTATTTTTTATAATTAGCAAAATTCTAACGCGCGTCGTTGCTCAAAAAAATTGGTCAATTAAGACAAGTTAGGTTATGATAAACTTCAATGAATAAATGTATAAGGCAAAAATATAATTGCAAGCGTTATAAAAATATATAGGTGAATGTAACTAAAGTTGATTCATAGCAATCTCTTGTTGATTTGTACCTATTCTTCTCCTTTCAGGCATAAATGGGGAAAACGCAAGCAATATAAAAAAGAAGATGGAAAATCTACATGTTCGAAAAGCCAGAAATACAGTCACACCATGGCATAACCTTCTTAACAAAGATTGATCAAAATGCTAACGCTCCAAAAAGTAGCAAAACTTATACTTGAAGAACAGAAAAAGTGAATTGATTTGATAGAGTACGTTTTCATTGAATAGTTAGAGGTATAAATCCATAATTCTGATATTTAAGTTACAAATAATTTTTTGGAGGAGCACATCACCTCAAACTTCTGTGAAGGGACACATCTATTTGTATCAAGCGCGGGGTTACATCTATTTGTATCAAGCATGGGTGTGCGCTTTGAGGTTTTTTCTTAAATAAAAAAAAGAGTAATTAGATTTTAAGAAGGGTAAAAAAGGAATTTAACTTTTAACTTAAGGGCTTCTCACTTAGAATGATATATATGGATATAGATTACTTGTAATTGTGGAAAGGTAGTGTAAAGAAATACTCATAAACCTTCCACGTTTCATAAATTGCATTGAAAATATTAACGATGTAGAGTAAATAATATTTGATACCTCCTTGTTATGTTGTTTCTATTTTTATCCTTTTTCCCTCAATGCTACCCGAATTATGGTCAATGGAGGTTACCCATCTTTTCCATTGGATAAATTAAGAAATCGAAAACGAAAAACAAAGAGTATATTCTGTGATTAGAAATGATGCTGGCAATATGGTATGTGCCTTCTGGCCCTTCTTTGACTTATCTATGGTGACATTAGCAATAATATGACTGAAGCTAAAGCAGTGCTGCAGGGCAATATTATGTGCAAGTTTACGATTAGAGGACACATCATTGTGGAAACTAACTCGCAGCTGCTTAATAATGTCAGACCCCCATGGGATATTACGGTCTTCATTTTGTATCGGAGGCAATAATTTTGTAACGATATGACTGGTCATTTCGCTTTTTAAATCCCCGTTTTCCTAATTAAGACTATTCATATATGCTTTTATTATTTTATGACTCGTAGGGATGGTTACTTCGAGTTTGGAAGGGTTCGGGTTGGAATCGAAACACTTAATTCCTTAATATTGACTTAAAAGGGCTAAGTTTTACTTGGGTCAATATTTTGAGTAAACGACCTCGAAATCGGAATTTGACGGTCCCAATAGATTCATATGATAATTTTGGACCTAGGCGTATGTTCGAATCGGGTTTTGGATAACTTGGGGGTGTTTCGACGCTTAATATTGAAAGTTGGCACTTTGAAGGTTTTAAAGTCCTTTAAATTTGGTTTGGAGTAGGTTTTGGTGTTATCGAGGTCCGTTTACTACTCCGAGCCCGTGAATAGTTCTGTATAGTGATTTAAGACTTGAACGCAAAATTTGGTATCATTCCGAGTAGTTTAAGTACGATTCGGCCCGTTCGGGATAAGTTGGAAGAACTTGAAGTTCATAAGTTGATTCAATTTGGTTTGGAGTGTGATTCTTAATTTTGGTGTTGTTTTCCATGTTTCGAGAGGTCAAGCAGGTCCGTCTTATAGTTATGAACATGTTAATATGTTCGGGCGAGGCCTCGGGGGCCCGGATACCATTCAGACGATGCACGGAACTCGTTTGGTCTTGGAGAAAATAGCTGAAGCAACATAGCTTTTGGTACAATCGCACCTGCGAGGAACTAGCCATAGGTGTGAGCTCGCAAAATTTGGCCGTATAAGCAATTTCGGGCGAGTTGGCTGTGGCCTGCAGAAACGGAGGGATTTCCGCAGAAGCGGCCTTGCTTCTGCGAGGAAAGGGTCGCAGGTGCTGAGTGAGGCAGCCTGGCATTGGTCGTAGGTGCGCGAGGCGAGCCACGGAAGCGGGCTCGCAGATGCGGGATTTGGCCATAGGTGCGGCTGGGTGTGGCTCGTGCGTGTTCCCCATATGCGGACTATCGACTGTAGGAGTGGTTCCGCAGAAGCGAAGATTCTTCTGTAGGTGTGGAGATCGTTAGGCAGAAATGGTGCATTTATATCAAGACTTAGGCCATTTTGGCTTATTTATTTCACTTATTGTGCGATTTGAAGCTTCTTGGAAAGGGGTTTTCACCTAGATATTGAATGCAAGTAATTTCTATCCAATGTAACTTAAATACATAGATTAGTGGTAGATTTAAACATGAAAAATTATGGGTTTGGTTAAAAAATCTAGGTTTTGATAAAAATTGAATTTAACCACGAAAATGATTATGGAATTGGGTAAAAATTTTATATTTGAGTTCGTGAGATTATGGTAACATTTATCTTCAAAAAATTTTGGAATTCGGGCACATGGGCCCGGGGTGAATTTTAGTAATCTTTCAATTTGGGTTGGATTACTCTAATAGTTAAATTATGAACATTTGAACATGTATTGATTAATTTATATAACATTTGACTAGTTTCGGATTGTTCGGCACCGTGTTGAGGCTTTAGAACGAATTGTGGGCTGAAAAGTGAGCTCTGAGATGAGGTAAGTCTCTGCCTAATATATTAAGAGGGAATTTACCCCATATGTGATTTAACTTACTACTTGCTTCTAATTGTGGGGGCTACGTACGCACGAGGTGACGATAGTCCGTGCGTGACTACTAATTATGCTTATATCCGGATAGTTTAGGACTTAAATCATGAGATACTTGTAATGTTTGCACCCTACTTGTTAATTAAAGTGCCTAAATTATATTGGAGCTTTATAAAAAAAATTTAAAAGATCGAATTTCACCTACTTGAGCTTTATAAAGTATCAATTAACCGCTAAGTGATTGTGTTTTTACTTTAATTTTTAATTGCTAATTTTAAATTACTTAGTTTGATATAGACATTGAATGCAATTATGTATATTTACCTATCTAATATCCACCCATAATTTATGCACTTCCTTTCCAAAAGGTCATATAAGAAGAAAAAATGTATAAGAATGTAAAAAGGTACTAGTATCTTTTATTTTCCGTTCATATAATAATAATAATAAGTTTAACATAACACAAAAAATTGTGAAATTCTTACCATAAGATAAAGAACATTAGTAAGTGATAGCCATGAAAAAATAACAAATTAAATGATGATCAGGTACGTCATTTGTAAACTTTGATTTAAAGTTTGATCTCTAGTCAGTAATATTATTAGAATAATGTCACTCATGTTAGAACAAATAAAATTAAAATTAGTGGATCAACAAAAGAATAAATGGGAAAGTAGATCTTGGCTATATTTAATTAAGTTTCACAAGGTAAATGGGATTTATAAAATTTTATTTGAATAAAACCTATACTCCCTACTTGTTTTAAATTCGAAATTGTAGATATTCTAAATTATATCCCCTCGTCTACAACCCCACAAATAAAATAGAAAATCTCATAAAAAGAAATAGTGATTCACCCTTGATTGATTTAAACCAGTAGATTTGTGCAGTCAGTTAAATGGTTTGATTTGATGTGTTCCAAAATACTACTGCAGTAGAATTCGTATATTAAAGTTTAAAAAATGTGTATATTGTATGTAGATCTTGTTCGACTATTTTTTGGTCTATCTATATGACATTAAATTAATCATAATGATCCCGTAACACTACATATTTATATGAAAGCTATTTATTTTTGACAAGCAGAAACCTTCGGTTTGGTTAGATAACATTCGATTGGATCAATACTTTATCTTATAGTCCGTTTGGCCAAGCTGCAAAAATTAGCTTATTTTGAGAAGCATTTTTTTTTCAACAGTGCTTTTCTCAAAAGTACTTTTAGTGAGATGCAGTTTGTGTTTGGCTAATTAGTTTGAAAAGCACTTCTGAGCAGCAATTAGTGTTTGGCCAAGCTGTTAAAAACAGCTTCTAAGTGTATTTTTCTCAAAAGTACTTCTCAAAAAAGTACTTTTGGAGAGAAGCTACTTTTTTCTGTTTCTCCAAAACTGCTTCTGCTTCTCCTCAAAAGCACTTTTTTTCCTTCCGGAAAATTGGCCAAACACCTCAATTTTTGGCCAAAAGTACTTTTGGCAAAAAAAAAAAAAACACTTTTGGCCAAACATAAGCTTTACCAAACAGGCTATTAGACGAGTGAGGCTTGCACTGAGAGTAGAATTGCAAGCTGAATGGTTTAAGTCAAGTGAAACACTTTTTTTTAAAAAAAAAAAAATTTAAGTGACAAAACTTTTTTTTTTATTTCTTTTATATGTTTTATTTTAAGTGACAAAACTGTTGGTCCTCTTGATTGGGTTTTGGGGGGGGGGGGGGGGGGAAGGAAAAAATGGAAAAGAAAAAAGCCTTAATGGGATCGAGTCTAAGGTAAAAATAGCACGGTCTAGCTAGTTTTCAGACTGGCCATTCAAAAATAGCAGCTTACCAAGTCAATAAAAAATAGTCACTATTTTGTTTCAACAGAAACCGGCCCAACATAATATACTGGAGTTTGGTGCATCTGTGTTTGAACTTCCAACATATTATGCTGGACCGATATACTTTGCTGGCTCCAGTATAATATACTGGAGACTGGAAGTATATTATTGTAGCAATAAATTATATGTGCTAAAAAAATAAATTACAACCACAATATAAATATGAAGAAACATAATTTTATTGATAAACAATGAGGGTACAATTATGTTTGTTCCCATTCTTCTCTCTAGATCGTTCTCCATGATTCGAGGGCTTAACGTGTGTATTTCTCAAACGTAGGATGATGTGATGTTCCTTACGATGTATTTGATCTCCATGAAAAGGAAGAACATTCGTTGATCACTTTGGCGGCTTTGAGAAAGATAATATTTGATGTCTTTGATCTCTTTGTGAATATTCCATGA
Organism: Nicotiana glauca; assembly: GCA_026770625.1. Classification (NCBI taxonomy): domain Eukaryota; kingdom Viridiplantae; phylum Streptophyta; class Magnoliopsida; order Solanales; family Solanaceae; genus Nicotiana; species Nicotiana glauca. Next base: position 9,048 of record MU667295.1, on the reverse strand, counting down.
TTCTTTATGGAATTTCGAGATGATTTCAAAGGGATTATGTTGCCCCCTTTTATAGGTGTAGCTAGGGTTTGGGTAGAGTACCGTCCAAGCTAGGGTTTCAGGTATAGTAGCCTCCAAGTTAGGGTTTTAGATAGAGTAGCCTCCAAGAAACCTCAATGGACTCTACTTGTAGTATCTTAAATTTAGGATTTTGCCCAAATTTCATATGGGTTTGATCCAATAAAATTTTGATGTCTATAAATGCCCCTACTTCAAGGCTTGTCGAGGCGTAGATTTACAAGATCATTATAGACGAGGCTTGAAGTACCAGCAAAGAAGATATCACATTCTTTTCACCGCGAGAGAAGAGATGAAGGGCAGATTTGGTCCTACTGGGCGTGCCAATTTGCTTTCAATAAATACCCTTAGGGGTATGAAATGTAGTAATCTCTTTATCTTTTGGCGCCATGCGAATTTGGTTATAGCCTGATGAACCGTCCATAAATGACATTGCGTCGTATCTAGTAGTAGCATCGATCATCAGTTCTGGAATGGGAAGCGGGAACTCATCTTTCGGACATGCATTGTTAAGATCCCTAAAGTACACGCACACTCGAATCTGACCATTTTTCTTCTTTACAAGGACAATACTTGAAACCCATGTTGGGTATTTAACTTCACGAACAAAGCCAGCTTCGATGAGTTTGTTAACTTCAGTTTTAATTAAGGGAACCAAGTTTGGCCTAAAATGCCTTTGAGCTTGTTTAACAGCGCGAGCACCATTTTTGACTGCAAGGTGATGGACTGCTACTTTCATGTCCAAGCCAAGCATTTCTTTGTAGTTTCAAGCAAAGACATCCCTGAACTCCTTGAGTAACTCAATATAAGTTCTCTCTTCATTAGCTTCTAGTAAAGCACTTAGGTAGGTGGGTCTTGGTTCCTCATTGGTGCCAAGGTTAACTTCTTTTAAGGAATCAATTGTCATCTTCACTCATTCTTCAAGTTCGGGTGGAACGTCTTTTGCATCTTCATCTTCTTGAGGGTCCCCATCATTGAAGGATATTTGATAACATGGTAAAACATCCTCCAATTGTGCATTATCCTCCATTGAAGATGGAACACCATTCTCGCCTTGTACAGTTATATGATACGAAGAACCCTTATTTTCTTCATCTTCTCCACGCTCCTTAGTATAGACTACAGTATATGGCTTTACCTTCAACACTTCTTTACATGAAACCACAAGTTTTGTTTGTCAACTTTAGAAATCCTTAGAGATCTTCTGGATTTTGGGTGAAGCGGGTGTTCTTATGCTTTGAAAATTTCTCTGGAAATTGTTCCCTTTCTTTAATGGATCCAATTTTTCAAACACAGAGGTCTTCATAGGTGATTTTCCAAGTTTATTAAAGACAGAAGGCTTGTTGGAAGCGGTAGATTCGTCTTCGGTAGATTCGTCTTCAACAGTGATATAATTGCTACTCGACCTTCTTATGGAGATGTGCACTGGTGACGGTTGCTTATATCCCAAACCTTCACGTGGTTGCCTCGTTGTAGCTTCTGATAGGAGCTTCCCTAACTTTGATGGCTCATTGGGATTGATTCCAGTTTTTGCAAATAGCTTGTATTCGTTAGGGTCAAAACCTTCATCTGTTTGCTTTGTAGGGAGTGGCCCATTATGTAAACGATTTTGGGCTACAAACCCTAAAAGCGGCTTCGAGGACAACTTTACTGCCTCAATTCATTTTACCAAAAGAATTAGCTCCTTTAGCTTGTTAGCTTGGAGATTAGATGATTCGCCCTTGTCTTTCTTCCTTTTAGGGACATATTGAAGCGCGGGACTTATTTTCTTTCCATAAGACGCAATACCCCCTGTATGAGATTTATTCACGTTGGCGGGTACCTCCTCAGTAACAGCTTTGGCTTTACCAATAACCACCTCAGCTCTTTTAGTTATAGGTTCATCATTCTTGCTTTTCATGCCATCATCAACTTTTATCTCCTTCACAGTGCGGTTCTTTAAGTAGAACTTTGAATTGGCGAAGTGTGACTATGCCTCGGTGAATGGCTCATCATCAACAGCTGTCTTATTCTCGACTTCACCCTTGTAGTATTTTAAACATTGATGGTAGGTAGAAGGAACCACTTTATTCTCATGTATCCAGGGCCTTCCAAGCAAGACATTGTATGAAGTTTTCGCGTCGATTACATGCAGCCATGCACTTGATTGCATATCTTCAATGGTGATTTCCAGCCTAATCATACATATGGCTTTTTCCCCCCTTGGTTGAATCCTTGGATCATCACATGACTTTCTGAGAGTTTGTTCGTGGGAATACCAAGTTCTTTCACAGTACGAATTGGCAAAATATTCACTGAGGATCCTCCATCAACCAAAATTTGGTTTACCCTTTCATCACACATATAGCCAACCAGGTACAATGGGAGATTATGAAGAGTGTCACCTAGCAGAAGATCGTCATTTGTGAACGTAAATTTTTCCTCACAAGCATTAACTTCTTGAGGAGTGGACTCAGTGAGCTTTTCCCAAGATGGAGCCAATGGTAGATTATCACTCTTTTCTTCCCCTTTGTCAGCATTTCAACAAGAGGCCTCAATACGATCACGGGAAATCTTCGTGCGAAACCAAGATGGCAAGAAATCCTCCAAGATCACTGTATGTCATGGCTTTTGAGGGTGGCATCTCCACTTTTGCTTTCTTCAAACGCCTAACTGGATTCTTTTTCATTGGTCTTTTTACCATCATCTTCCTTGTTGGTTTTTCTATTGATTCTTTTCGTGGGCTCCTTTTGTGGCGCCTACGGCGAGTCACCAACATCCAACCTTCATCATTATCTGGTTGATCGTCTTCAACTTTATTGTTCACCAGTAATTCTTCATTTTTGATTCCTTTTAAACTGCATAACTCATCTATACTGAATAAGCCAAAGGAGATAGAGACTTGGTTCACGCTTGCTTTCTTATCTTAAAGTACAATCTTCTTTTCATGTGCCAAGTCCATAACTCTGTCCTTGAAGACAAAGCACTTCTCCAGAGGGTGGCTTACAAATTGGTGATATTTGCAGTAATTTGGCTCATTCGTTTTCTCAGCTTCATTTGGTCGCTTCTTCTCCGGAAGCTCAATGAGATTTAACTCGAGGAGTTCTTCGAAAATGACTGGCAGATCAGAATCCAGGAATGGGTACTCTTTCTCCTGCATTTCTTTTAGAGTCAACTTTCCACTTGCCTTATCTTGAAAAGAAGTAGATTTCATACTCTGCTTCTTGCTCACCTTCATCGTGAACTTCATAGGTGACGTGTTGACATTCAAAGCTTCTTTGCTTTCAGACCTGGGTAGCTTGCCCTATTTCCTGACTTCTTGCTTGTCATTCCCTTTCCGAGGTTCATAGATGGACATCCTTTCATTTCCAGAGGAGGCCATGCTCAATTCCATGTCATGGGCACGAGCTGCAAGTTCTTCAAATGTGCCAAGCTTGATATCTTGCAAGATGTAGCGCAATCCCCAATGCATGCCTTAGATGAACATCTTTATGCCTGAAGCTTCATTAAGCTTGTGTTGGTAGTTGAGGCTTGCATACCTCCAACGATTGATAAAGTCGATAACTGGTTCCCCCTTTCGTTGACGAGTATTTGTAAGTTCTATCATACCCACAGTACGTCTCGTACTATAAAAGTGATTGAGGAACTCTTTCTCTAGTTGATCCCTGCTATCGATAGATCCAGCCTCGAGGCCCGTGTACCAGTCAAAAGAATTTTCTTTTAGCGAGCGGACAAACTACTTGATGAGGTAATCTCCATAAGTCCCCACATTGTTGCACGTCTCTACGAAGTGCGCAACATGTTGCTTTGGGTTACCTTTACCATCAAACTGTTTAAACTTCGGAGGTTGATAGCCATCAGGCATCTTCAACATATCGACCCTTGCAGTGTATAACTTTGCATATGTAAGGGAGGATTTGGTAGCAACTTCATATTTGTTCTTAATGGTTACTTCAATAAACTCCTTCAATTAATCGATTGGAAGCATCCCTTCACATGATACAGGGATAGCCTTTGATCATAGGCTATAATTACGTATTTTAGTCACTTATTACACTCGAGTTTACTGCACTTTAATTGAGTTTGAGCTTTAATCGCTAGTATTTTGCACTAACAGTGTGTTTTATGCCTTGTAGGAGTGATTCCGAGCTATATAGATGTTATAAAATGAATTTAAGTGATTTAAAGCTTTGAAGTCTGAGTAAAAGCTCAAGGAATTAAGCCGGGGATCATGTTCGGGGGTCAAATTTGATAGTTGAGAACAAACGAAGACTCGATGAGGCATATTGTGCACTGTCTAGTAAACTGGACATAACGTTCTGATCCGAACTCCATTTGGGCTATATAATATATGGTTGGAAAGCTAATTCAATATTCTACAACTTTCATGTTTTACATTTTTTCAAATTTCATACGGACCAGGGTGAAAAATACGGTCGAAACCGCGACCGTGAAACTGACCGCGGCAGAAAATCAGAGAACTTGTTGTTTTGGCCGCGACCGCGCCACTCCAGGAGTCAGAAAGAAGTCCTATTTCGTCCAGGACAAGGTTATTTCGGCCCTACACTATTCCATCTTGTATAAAAGGGGTCCTAAACCTATTTTGAAGAACCGGGGG
>MU667289.1:0-12362 GCA_026770625.1 Nicotiana glauca | reverse complement strand
TGATGTGTGTTATGTATTCGTACGGCGGAGTGTGGGATCAGGCATAGTGATTCATGTGTTATATATGTGTTGGAAACTAGAAGTTCTCGTGATCCGACTATGCAGTGGTTGTAGACCGTGTGTATCGGCACAGTTTAGCGGTTATGGGAAATTGGAAGTCCTATTGGATCTCTCTTTGCTTGATATGTTAAGTTTGGGTTATGATATTAGATTGCAGACTGGTTGTTCCAATGTCAGATTGTCTAGACTAATGTGTTATGAGCTATGTCGGAAAATGCCACAGGCTGCGTGGCAAGGTGCATCGGATTATGTTCTAGCAGGGTAGCTTGTATTCCAGAGACCAGCGGACGGCTGGCAAGCATTTCTTTATTAATTGGGCCTTCATGGCGGATGACAGTGCAGAGGTTTCTACCATTGATTCAGTTTTGGTATTGAGGGACCTGTTCAGATGCATTTCTTGTGGACGGGCATGAGACTATATGTGTTTATTGTAATAAGCAAATTTGGCTCGATGTGCATCTCCTTTTGTGAGATATATGTATGGATCGGGTGGCATGCCGCCACGGGTATGTTATCTGGATCGGGTTTCACGCCGCAACAGTATGATGCAAAAAATAGTCTTATTATATGTTACCTTGTATGCACTACTTCCTGGTTTATGAGGAAAGTCCGTATTGGGTATTGCTCGACGAATAACGCATCGGTTGTGTCCTTTCAGGATTCGATAGTGTATATTAATTGTTTCACCGTGGGTGTGATGGATTGCTTGGTTTCAGACCTCAATCTGTGCGTGGCTGACCGTGTTGAGCTTGGTGACTTGAGGTGCCTCAAGGGTAATAGTGTTTGGATAGAATCATGAGTTGTGGCAAGGCCACGTGATGTTATGAACTTTCGAGGAGGATTCAAGTACCCTATTTCTATGTTGTGAGACGGGATCTCAGTTCCGTGTTGTAATGGTACGGAGGAATTTGAATTACAGCTCTTTCGTTTGAGTCAGTTGTCATGGTTTGAATGTGTTCAGATCGTTTCTTATTGGAGCCTGTGCTGTGCACGTCGTGGCTTAGGCCGATGTTGAGGTGTCATACCACCAGAGTGGTGTGTTATAGTCGAGGTGATCGTTGGAGTCATTAATGAGTGCGAGCATATGTGATTCCAGCTGGTTAGAAAGGTAATGTCGAGGTTTGGCTCCGAAATCTGTTGTGGTATCAGTCAAGAGGGAAATCGATTCATGAATGGTTGATCTGAGAGATGGGTTCGGTATATTGCGTGTTTCAGTTGCCGTGGGCAGTATATGAAGGTGTTGGAATAAGACTTTAGCTAAAATAAAAAGGTTTTTCTATTAGCAATTGGTTATTGTGGGCAATTCCTGTGAATAGAGGCCATCGTCTTCTCCAACCGAAGTCGATACGGAGAACGGCTCATGAAGTTGTTCGGATTCTATCCCAAAACTTGAAGCAATGAATGGGGTGACATAAGACAAAGAGGACCCCGAATCAATAAAAGCATAATAATCAATGGTCTGAACAGACAAGATACCTGTAACAACATCTAGAGAAGCCTATGCACTCTGGCAACCACTCAAAGCATAAAACTAGCTGGGTCCACCTCTACCATGAGCTCTACACCTAACTTCACCACTCCTTGCTGGAGCTGGAGGATGCACGGATGATGTGGCGGCTGAATAACTGGATGACTGAGCAAATCCCCTACCCATGCCCTGACTGGGCGCATGACAGTCCCGCTGGATATGACCTCTCACCTCGCATCTATAACATACCGGGATATCCAAATAACAAGTCTCTGTATGGAATTTCCTAATTTTGGGGCATAGAGCCCTCACTTGCTGCTGTGATCTCCCTCCGAGACGACCGGATTGATGGGGTCTCCTACTATTTAAACATGGTCTCAAGTGACTGGTATGCTGATAACTGTGCACAGATCACGGTATGCTTGCTGAAGACTGAGCACATGACTGGGATGGCCCTCTCCCCGGAACTGGTCTCCCTGAGTGACCGACTGATCGGGCCCTGCTGCTACTCTCTCTTTCTGCCCGTATCTTCAACTTTCTTGCCTCTGTGGCCTGAGCGAATTCCTCAATCTTTCCATAATTCGTATCCGTGTGTAAGGTCACTGTAGCAGCCTCATTAACCACCAAAGGACTAAGGCCTTGAACGAATCGCCGAACTCGAGCACCCATGTTCGATTCTAACTGAGGAGCATACTTGGACAATCTCACAAACTCCATGTGGTACTCCCAAACACGCATACAGCCCTACTTGAGGACCTCAAACTCAGTGGCACGGGCTGCCATTATCTTGGCAGGCAAGAAGTGGTCCATAAATGTATCTACAAACTCATCCCATTTAGCCGGAGGACTTTCCTCCACATGGGAATCCTCCCACATCTCGAACCGCGAATACACTGCTCCCCTCAACCTGTATGAAGCCAACTCAACTCCCTCCATCTGTGAAGCCTTCATCACTCGAAGGGTCTTATATATTTTATCAAGGAAATCCTGTGGATCGGCCTCTGGGTCTGTGCCTGTATACTCTAGAGGAGCCAACCGCAGGAACTGGTTGACTCTGGAGCTGGCGGAATCTCCCTGTCCGCTAGAGAACACAGGGGCATCATGAGATATCTGGGCCTGAGCAGCCACTAACTGGGTCAAAATATGGATGGCTCCTCAAAGGTCCTCATCAGAAACTCTGGGACCAGAAGCTAAAACTGCATCAGAATCAGTAATATCTGCGGGAGGGATCGTAGCACCCTCTACCGCAGTAGGAACAGGAATACCTTGATCTGGAATAGATAGGCCAGGTAGATTCAGGACCGGGGAGTCACTCTCACCCACGGCATTAGGTACATGGTCCACAGCCACACTTGGGGTGGCATTGGCCCCAAGGCCAAGTCTAGCTCTCTTCTTAGGTGCCATTACTAAAAATTTTGGAATAGAGCATGAGTTAGACGTATATACTTCCACTTTTCACTTCACCGCACGATATAGAATAAAAAAGAAAAGGGTAATTTCCTAAATGCCCATGTAGCCCCCTACTTATAGATGTTGTCGACAACACACCGATAAGAAGGGCTCTACTAGACACGGCTCCGTGACATCCTACGACTCTTTTAAAACCTTAGGCTCTGATACCAAGTTTATCATGCCCCAAAACTAAGGGGTGTGATCGGTGCTCGACTAGGTAGCCCCAGACAAGCGGACCTGGGTGTCTTTCCTATCCCACGTGTTACCCCGTGATTTCATTGCTCATTATTCAAGTGAAAAAATCATTTATAATTAAAAACATTCTTACGAGATATACATAACATACATGCTTACTTTACGTGGTCTATAAGTTATATTGCCCAAATACAAAATACATAAGTACATAACCCACATTTCTTGTCTACGGAACCTCTAGGGATACAAAAGAGTTTTATAATACCTGCTAGTAACAAGGCTGCGGCTATACCTTATATAAATACCAAAATAAGACTTCGGGAAGAAAAGCGGCATGAGCCATGCAAGGCCCCGAGAGGAAAGCGATTCACCAATTCAACTGATGAGAAGTGAAGGAGTGCTACTATCGGTGGGCTGGAGTACCTGCTATAGAACCACCTACAATCATAACATGAATGTAGAACCTCCGGTAAAAGAGACATCAGTACATTTGAATTGTACTGGTATGTATGAACAAACTTTACCTCAAGTAAAATCAATCAATTCATAGATAACAAATAGTAATAGAATCAACAATCAAATGCACATGAAAGGAACAACCAAAGCCAGACAAGTTTCACAATCTCTCCTTCCCCCTTTCAACATTATTTCATCACATCAATGACTTCACAACTTTCACATATTTTCCTTTCAATAGTGATTTCGATCATTTTTCCACCCTTGGTACCTCGGCCACCATTATCACCACAACCCACACCTTATTACTTCGTGTTGCAGCGCGCAACCCGATCCCACCGGACAACCACATTTCACACAACAACAACAACAACAATACACAAAGAATTTTCATAACCATCAATACCATTTCCATCATATACAACAGCCTGTATACAATTTAAGTCACAACGATAGTTGTCCATGACAAGTCACATGTGATATCACCACAGTTGTTTCAATTGTATCAATCACGGTTTGTTTCCATCATTTGTTACACAGTTTTTACCACAAACACATTCACACACACACACACACACATACACACTTAGTTTGTTACCAATTACTTACACCATTATATCGGAAAACTTAACCAACAACGTTCAAGGAATATTAATCATAAGAATTCACAAATAGTCCACATAGGTAAAACTTACCCAATACTCGTACACCAAACAAGGTGACTTTATAAAGCTTGAAGTTAACCATACATACCTGGAATCGAATTTCCCATTTTACTTCTACTTCAGCTCACCAATAGCCTAGTGCCAACAATCTAGTTCACAAGTTAACAAATATATCTTAGAATTGAAGTTCACAATTACTACCCGAACTTATTTGGGTTATTAACCGCTCCTTTTGAAAATCTATACTCCTAAATTCTTTTTACTAGATTTTAGGTATTAAACAACATGCATATATGTTTTCAAATTTTATTTTCAAGAATTAATGCATGAGAATCCCCTTTTTGTTTAAATCTGAAAACCAATGAAAAAAGGGCTGGGTATTTTACCTGCAAGAACGAAGATGAAGATAATTGCTTGAAATATCCCGACCTGGGTGACTTTGAAAAATCAAATTGATGAAGGTAGGACTTTATCTCTCAAGAAATCTCTCTTTCCTCTCTCTAGTTCATTCAGAAAATATGTTAAAATTAGGGGTTGGGGTCTTTTATTGAAGAAGGGGTCAGGTTTAAAATTTAGAAAAATGGGAGCCTGAGTCGTATTTGCGGTCGCACTTTACAATTACAAAGTGGGAATGCGGTCCGCAGAATGGAACGCAAAAGTTCTCCAAAACTCTAAGCATGTTTGCTAGGGTTTGTGGTAGAAATGCGATCCGCATACCCGTTCTGCTTTCGCATAATTCACCACATTTTTTACCTCAAAGTTGACTAACACATTGACTCACTTTGAGATATAAATGCCAGTTATGCGATCGCATAATGGACCATATTTTTTTCATCAATTTTAACCAAACCACAGACTCAATCTGCAATAGAAATGCGGTCTGCATACTTGATTTGCGACCGCATTCTGGATCGCATAATAGCACCTTTTTTGAAAAACCTTGATTCTTGATTTTTAAATACTAGATCAGTACAAAGGGTCCGAACCACGACGAGCTTTTACACATTCCTAACATATATTCGGAACTTAGCATGACGAGCTACTAGGTTTTAAGTACATGTTTTCATGGGGCCTTACACTTAATTACCTAAATTCATAATTGACTAAGCTTCATTACTTTGAGTTTTGGCAGAGTACTTAATTGTTAGCGGAATTTATACCTTCTTTGAGTATTATTCCTACATAGTAGTCGTTGATCGGAGTTTGTTGGTTATTCTCCATTCCAGTGAATCAGGTCGGACACCTCAGCAGTATGTTAGATGCATACATGGTTCGCGTCGGTCGACCCTCGGCACTGTACAAACAATTCTGGATTGGGACTTTTAACCTCTACATAAATCATATGATATTGCTCAGAGTCCGAAACATAGTATTTTCACTTTATGATCTTCCCACACCCAATTTCCTCTTCGGGATTTTGACCCATACAGTTAGTACCTCTATTTGTCAGGGTTGCCTTCCGATCGACACTTATAAGCGAGACATTTTAGTCGATGATTTGTGAAGAAATTTTTGGCGTGGTGATCGAGTGGAGGTATCCGTTACCGGAATAATGACATGTCTCTTTGAGATTCATGGATCATGGGTTAGGTTTAGGATGACACCATAATACGTGTGTCATTATTACGTGTCTTCCTGATGCATTTCCTTGTTATTCGAGTCCCTATCGTTTCGATTCTAAGGACATTAGAGGTTGCTTTCATTGATTCTAACACCCCTGAGGTCTATAAATAAGGAGGAGGAAATTTCTTAAAGAAAATTTTGCACTCTTCTAGTTTCTTCAGCCCTGCAATTGCTTCCTTCTACCCTTATTGTGTTCTTGCTTCTAATAACTGCTGCCATTGCCACCCTTTCTTCTTCTTCTGCCCCCTCATATATACATTATTGGAAAATGGCTACCATAACCCCCAACTCCAAGACAATTTTTATCCCCACTCTATTATCATTGGCCATGCCTTCTGGTGGCGAAAAATCAGCGGAGGAAAGCTTTCTCATTATGGAGGAGATCATTCCTCTTAACCTACTTCCATGTCTGACTTCTCTAAGGGACCCACCCTTAAACCGGAGTCTGCAAAGTCAAAGATGGAGGCAAAACATCTTGCCGCCCTAAGTGCCAAATATGGCATTCTAGCTCATGTCGACTTGGTTCCGGCCGGAGACAACGTGATTCAAGTTCACAAGCGTGGGTATTGTTCATTTTACACCTACCCATTCCATATAGGCTATTCTCTTCCTCTTCCTCCATTAGCGAAGGAGTTCTGCTACCATATATTCTCGGCACAGCTCTCTCGCTCTACCTTTACAAGATTTTCCTTATGTTGGCAAAGTTTGTAGAGCTCACTGGCTGCGAAGTATCTATCCTCCATCTTCTACATCTTTTCGATCTGAGCTTCTATAGAGGCACTATAATTCACCTTCGCCACTACAAAACCGAGGGGTTGGTGGAAGGGATGGATGATAGGACGAACCGCTGCTTCTGAGCCCATTATTTCTTTGTTAAAACCAACCACGTGGTGGCAAACCCCAACAACTTTCCTAAACAATGGAACTTTTCTTGTAAGAATCATTATTTGGAGTATGTTCTTCTCTTATCTTCATGATTTATAACTTGTTACGACTTTTTTCCCTTTGTATCTGAGAGGCATCTCCCATCTTTGGTCGCCGATATAAGTGATTGGGTGTCCCGCATTTTCCCTCACAACGTAGGTATCCATGACTAGGTGTTATTTAACAAGAGATTAGGGCTCAAGCCCTCGACCGATAAGTTGGGTTTCACCCTTATAATTATTTTTCCTTTGCTGTGGTACATTTTTTTTATTGCTTAACGATTTTACTTTGATGCTAGGCCGGAGAACTTCTAAGAAGGTGAAATCCATGTCCCTGCATTTCGCCAGGCGGTTGCTTTGGCTAGGATGCAATTCGTATTGGACGAGTCTATGTGAAATACTTCTTCCCAGACTATGGTGTTAAGCGAGCCTGGTCGTTATATGGCCACTTCGTTAGTGGAGATCCCAGCTTTTGCCGATGGTTCATTTAGTGGATGAATCTTCCACTGGGGAGGAGGAAGCAATACCATTGAAAAGGGGCGAGTGGAAACCTTGATCACCCTTGAATGATCCATGACCGTGGATATGATGGCGACATGCACTTCAGCCATGGGGAGTGCTCTACCACCTGAGATGGTCGCGGAATCTAGGCCGTTGGAAATGACGGGGGCAACTGTGGAAATGGAAATATCGGAGGCAGCCGAGGTTGGCTCATTGTCTGCTGGTGGTAGAGGAAAAATGATAATCCTCGAGGATGACGGGTCTGGTTCTGATAACGAACCCGAGGAGGTATAGACCTTTGAGGAGCGATTTACTCCAGTAGAGGTGAGGGCCGAGGGATCCATTCAAAATATTGTCATCCCCATGGATTTTAACTTGTTGGTTAACTCGGAGAGCGTGGTTCAAGATTTTGCCCCTCTATGCGTGGAGCCCAAGAATAGGACCTTACAGATGTTAAAGGATGCGGACTTGTCATTAGGCATTTCTGGGATGGCCTTGCGAGTAAGTCTCTTTTTAGCGTTTCAATTTCTTCTTCCTTTTATGTTATTGTCTTTGCTGACCCTTCCTCATTTGTTTATCAGACCCTCATCTTGGATATTTTGAGCACCCACCGGGAGGATAAGAAGACGTGACTCTACAAGAAAATGGAATCAAAATACAGAGAGTATCGTACTAAGCACAAAGCCCTGGTCCGTATGCTTGGTGAGGATGATTTGTTCCAAGACCTCCGTGATGATCTTAGGCAGAAGAGGGAGGAGTCAAAGGCAAAGGATGATGAGTTGAAGGAGAAGAATGACAAGCTTATGATGATTATGGCAGGTGGAGTGAGCTTGAAGAGATGTTAAGGGACAAGAACGATGTGCTCGAGGTGAGCAAGGGGGTCATGGCTAAGCGTGTCGATCTTAAAGATCAGGTAACATCTTTATGGGCTAAGCTTGAGTAGAACGCAGCTATGGTTAATGGCTTAAGGGATGAGCTGGCTGCCAAAGCTGCCGAGTTGGAGTGAGTTGAGAGAACTAGATTGGCTGCTGTGGCAGAGGCGGCAGCATTAGCGGGCACCCTTCGCATCTTCGGCTAAGAGCGTGCTAGTGAGCCGGAGACCTTTGCTCTTAAAGAAGCGAGGCTCGAAGAGTGGATAAGCGGACTGGAAGGAAACATTAAGGATTTGAACGAGCAGATAGCTGTGCTTAAGGTTGAAAAAATGCAACAGCAGGCTCAGCCATCTACCTCCCATGCTTCCTCTTATCCCAATATCCCAAATGACTTGTACGAGAAATGGGTCCATGATGAGGCTCATCTTGACATATATAGAGGTTTGATGGTGGCTGAGAAAGCCTCTGAGGTGAGGTTTGAGGATGCTCGTGTTAAGGCACGTGCAGCTCGTGCCGCTTGCGACTATGACTTTGGCACACCCGAGATGGATGATGACGAGGAAGATTTGGATGAGATTAAACCAGATTTTTGGTATGAAGATGAGTACTTGAATGGAGAGGGTGGATATAGTGCAGCGTGATGATGTAGTGTGATTTTCCTGTACTTAGTAATATGCTTTTTTCTCTTTTCCTTTTTGGAGGGTGGTCTTTTTGGCCCTTTGTAAAATATTTTCTATTTTGAATGTAACGACCATTGTGTTTTTACTATATGTTTCTGGCTCTTTTCGTTTTTCTTCGTATGCATTTTCCTTTGTAAGAGTTCTTGACTTAGTTGACGCGATCGGGGTCGAATGTCAATTAACTTGGGCGAGGTCGAACATTGGTCGATTTGAGCAATGTCCAATAAATTTCTAATGAAGTCAAGTGTTAATGAATTCAAATGGAGTCAAAGCTGAGTAAATTCGAATAAGGTCAAATGTGAATCGATTGAGCAACGTCGAATGTTTGACCCTTGAAGTGATTCGAATAAGGTTGAATGTGAATAAATTCGAGCAAGGTCAAATGTCAGTCAATTCGAGCGAGGTCGAATGTTTGACTCTTTAAGTGATTTAAACAAGGTAGAATATGAATAAATTCGAGTGAGGTCAAATGTGAGTCGATTCGAGCAAGGCCGAATGTGAGTCGATTCGAGCGAGGTTGAATGTTTGACTCTTTAAGTGATTCGAACGTGGTCTAATGTAAATAAATTTGAGAAAGGTTGAATGTTTGACTCTTTAAGTGATTTGAACTAGGTCGAGTGTGAATAAATTCGAGCAAGGTCGAATGTGAGTCGATTCAAGCGAGGTTGATTTTTTGACTCTTTAAGTGATTCGAACATGGTTGAATGTAAATAAATTCGAGCGAGGTTGAATGTGAGTCGATTCGAGCGAGGTTGAATGTTTGACTCTTTAAGTGATTCTAATGTGGTTGAATGTAAATATATTCGAGCGAGATCGAATATTTGACTCTTTAAGTGATTCGAATGAGGTCGAATGTGAATAAATTTGAGCGAGGTCAAATGTGAGTCGACTCGAGCGACGTCAAATGTTTGACTATTTAAGTGATTCGAACGTGGTCGAATGTAAATAAATTCAAGCGAGCCTAAATGTGAGTCGATTCGAGCAAGATCAAATGTTTGACTCTTTAAGTGATTCGAACGAGGTCGAATGTGAATAAATTCGAGAGAGGTCTAATGTTTGACAATCTAGTTGACTCTCGGCGTAGTGTAGGAAATTGGTCGAGATGAAAAAACTTGTGTGTTAGCATATTTTTGCTTTGTTTATACATTCATTGGAGAAGTTTACATATTTTTCAGAAGTCTCAGTCTATCTAGTCCCTTCATTGGTCGACCTGGAAAAGTAGGTGATAGGTCGAGCGATGAACTTATATTAAACTCTGAGATGCTCTCTTCGTCGCCTCATTAAAAACCTCCCCGAGAAAACCCAATCGGGACAGAACTCGGGTAAGGGAAAAAAATACGACTCACAAGACGTCTATCATAAGAAGTTGAATTATTTGAGGTGGGCGATGTTCTAATTGTTTGGTAGTAATTTTCTTCCATTATTTCAAGTTGAAATGACCCTTTGCTTGCTACCGCCATGATTTTATATGGTCCATCCCAATTGGTTCCCAGTTTTCCTTCTCGTGGGTCTTTGTTTGCTTGTGTTTTGGCTTTGAGTACGTAATCCTCTGACTTTGAGTGGCCTTATTTTGGCTTTTTTGTTGTAGTACCACTTTGGCTATTGTTTTTGAGCTGTCATTTTTATGTAGGCCATGTCTCTTCGCTCTTCGGCTTTATCGAGGTCTTGCCTTCTGTTCTCTTCATTACTTTGCCCGCTTTAATTTGAGTATCTCAAGCTGGGCTCCCCAACCTCGACTGGTATCATTGCATCAGTCTCATATACTAGTGAGTATGGAATTCTCCCTATGCTCGTCTTTGGCGAGGTGAGATATGCCCATAACACTTCAAGTAGCACTTCCGGCTACAGTCCCTTGGCATTTTCGAGTTTCTTTTTCATGATATTCAATATTATTTTGTTAGAGGATTCTGCTTGGCCGTTTCTTATGGGGTGATATGGCATGTTGAGTATTCTTTTGGTGTGCCATTTTTCGAAGAACTCGGTGGTCTTTTTCCCAGTAAACTGGGGACCGTTGTCACAACTAATTTCTTTGGGGATGCCGAAGCGACATATGATGTTTCTCCATATGAACGTGATTACTTCTTGTTCGTGTATTTGGGCGAGTGCATCTGCTTCTACCCATTTGGAGAAATAGTTAGTTAAAACCAAAAGGAATCGTACATTACTTCGTCCCGCTGAGAGGAGTAAGACGATGTCTATTCCCCACTTGATGAAAGGCCACTATATGAAGGTGTTCGCTCGCTTGGTGAATTACGAGGGCATATTTGTTGCATTGCTCACACCTTGTGACGAAATGGGCATCTTCCTTCTTCATCGTGGGCCAAAAGTAGCCCGCTCGTATGAGGCAACTAACGAGAGCTTGGTTGTCGGTGTGAGCTCCGCAGTGGCCCTCGTGTACTTATTCGAGGATGCACTTGATTTGGCCCGAAGCACTTTGCTAGGGGGCCACCAAATGTTCTTTTGTATAAGTCATTATTGACGACGTTGTACCTAGCCGCCTAAATTCGAAGCTTCGTGACTTCTTTTTTATCGATGAGAGCATTTCGTCCTACAAATGTGAGATAATACAATTGCGCCAGTCCCAAGTCAGGTTTATAGAGCGTACCTCGATTTGGTCTAGCGATGAATAGAGGAGAATGACCATGTCCGCCTCTCCGGTTATGCTTTTGGCAGCCGCTGCTAATTTTACGAGGTCATCTGCTTCGACGTTCTACACTCGAGGTATTTGATCGAGCTGGTGTCACGCCTCCTTTTTACCCACCGAAGGTTTTTATACACCCCGTGAAGGGTATAATAAAGGAGTTTTTCCACTTTAAGGAAAATCAGAACGGGATTTATTATTTTATTTCAGAGTGGCCACTTGGAAGATTAATGGTGTCCCAAGTCACCGATTGAATCCCGAACCGAGGAAATATGACTCTGTTAACAGTCTGCAAACAAGAAATCTGGATAAGGAATTCTGTTAACCCGGGAGAAGGTGTTAGGCAATCCCGAGTTCCGTGGTTCTAGCACGGTCGCTCAACTGTTGTATTTGATTTTATCTGATTTTTGTACATTTTCTGCTTTTATGTGCCTTTTATTAGTAATCCGCTTTTATTGTTGAATTTTTGCAAGAATTGCAACGTCGTGAAAATGTATTTTAGACCACACCGTACCAGTACGCCTGTGGCCTTTGACACATTCCGATTCCGTTGAGATTTAGATTTGGGTCGCATGAAATGCACACCCGTATTAGGAAGGTAATATTATTAATAATCGCGCCTAAAGCATCTACATGTTAATTAACTTTGGGAAAAACTGTGGAATTATCTAAACAGTCCTTCCAATTCTAATATATATATTTTAACACTTATTAAGGGCCCCGCAATTCATTCATTTCATTTGGGTGAGGATCATCTCATTTTTGTTATTAAAAGGGCCATGCCTAAAGCAACTATATTTCTATTATTATTATTATTATTATTATT
>MU667288.1:114014-148085 GCA_026770625.1 Nicotiana glauca | reverse complement strand
ACATTTGGAATTGATGCAATCAAATTTTGGCAATACTTCTAGATTTATCATCTTTCGCAATGTTTTGAATTTTACATGTCCTAAACACGAATGGCAGTTTGACTCAAGCAAGTAAGAAGAAGCATTCTCTTTATTGATAGTAACTGCTATTACATTTAGCTTGAAAAGGCCCTCACTTAGGTAACCTTTTCCTACATACAAATCGTTCTTACTCAGTACAACACTATTAGAAACAAAAATACATTTGAATCCATTCTTGACAAGAAGTGAGATAGACACAAGATTCTTGCGAATTTCTGGAACATGGAGGACTTGATTCAGAGTCACTATTTTTCCCGACATCATCTTCAACGCAATCATTCCAACTCCTTCAATTTTGGCCGTAGATGAATTTCCCATGAAGATTGTCTCGTCGGGACCTGTGGGGGCATAAGAAGAAAATAATTCCTTGTTAGCACAAACAGGCGGGTGGCTCCAAAATCTATCCACCATTCTTTCGAATTTCCTACCAAGTTGCATTCTGACAACATGGCACACAAGTCATTCATTTCATCTTCAACCATGTTGGCTTGATTCTTTTTCTTCTTATCATTCTTTGGCGCACGACAATCCACTGCCTTATGCCCAGTTTTTCCACAATTGTGGCAATTACCCTTGAACTTCTTCTTGCTTGGGTAATTCTTTGGTCCAGAAGCTTTCTTCCTCTTCTTATTTTGTGGTGCCTCATCAACAATGTTTGCCCCCACAATTGTCGAGTTTCCACGTGACTTCTTTTCCGTATTTTTGTTGTCATCTTCTATCCTCAAACGAACAATCAAGTCTTCTAAAGTCATTTCCTTCTGTTTGTGTTTAAGATAGTTCTTAAAATCCTTCCACAGCGGAGGTAGCTTCTCAATGAAAGCAGCGACTTGAAAGGCCTCATTTATGACCATACCTTCAATAACAAATTCAGGATTAATAATAAGATAAATCTTATTAATAAAATTATTGATTTGGGTCATACCTTCATCAAGGAGGTCATGTACAATAACTTGTAGTTCTTGGACTTGAGTTATGATCGACCTAGTGTCAATCATCTTGAAATCCAGGAACCTTGCAGCCACGAACTTCTTAAGACCGGCATCCTCAGTCTTGTACTTCTTTTCAAGCGAATTCCATAACGCTTTTGAAGTTTCCATGACACTATAGACATTGTACAATCCATCTTCCAAACAACTCAGAATGTAATTTTTGCACAGGAAATCAGAATGTTTCCATGCTTCAGTTACAACAAATCGTTCATTATCCGGAGTATCTTCAGCCATGACGGGAGGATCCTCCTTGATGAAACGTTGCAAACTCAACGTAGTAAGATAGAAGAGCATCTTCATTTGCCAGCGTTTGAAGTCAATACCGAAAAACTTTCCGCGTTTTTCTGTCGGTGCCATAGCATGGGCAGGAGCAGAACGGTTTGACGAGGCAGCAACACTTGTCAAAGTAGCACCCGTTCCCGCAACACTTCCATTAGTTTGGTTTTCATTCGTCATATTTCCGTAAAGTCAAAACAATACAGAAATTTGTTAAATCAGTGAAGTTTTGATATCTTCAAAATGAATACCAAACCAAACATACAACACGTAACAATGGTGAAGTTTTTATATACTTCAAACCCGTACGTTTATTATTCCGGCAAAGTTTTATGTACTTTAAACCGAACAGAAATAATTAATGGAGTAGAAAGCAACAAGGCTTTAGTCTCCAATAAAATATAAAGATAACAGTTTAATAATCAACACAGAAACGTTATAAAATTCCTTAAGCTTGTTAGCGTCACTGTGTTAAAAATAAACTATTAGAACATAAAGAAAGATAGAAGAATGAGAAATTTCTAAGTCCACAATTTCCTTGTGTGTCCTTAAGGAATTTTAACCCCCTCACACGTTACCAAGGTAATGGATAAAATCCTTCCAGGATAAAACGGAATAAACCTTCCTGCAACAGTGGCAATACAAACTGCAGGATTCCAACGAACTCAAAAACGGAGCAAAATCACACTTACAAATTTGAGAGGGAGATATTGCGAAATAGGATGCAATATATTCAGAAAGAAAGAAGTTCTGGAGTATATTTTCGTGTGTTTAGATGCAGCCTTGCCTCACAATTTATAGGCAAATATCAGAAGATGTGTCTTGGAAAGGTGCCTTTTTAGAACATACGCGGCCTGCCACGGTTCTACCGCGGCCAGAGAGCCTTTCTGAATCTCACTGTCGCGGTTCTACCGCGATCGCGGTAGAAACGCAGCCAACGCGATTCTCTGAAATTTCAGCAGAGTTCTGGCGTACTTTCAGCAGTGATTTGGTTTTAATTAATTATTGAATAATTAAATAAATTTTGTCCAAAAATAATCTTATCGATCGATTTGAAAAATCCAAATCCAAATCCAAATCCAAATCCAAATCCAAATCCAAATCCGAAGCCGAAGCCGATGCCGATGCCGAAGTCGAGCCGAGCGAGCGACGACGACGGCGCGAGAGTTCATTCTCTTCAACTCTTTCAAGAGCTTTAAGAAGTGATTCTATATATAAGCACACAAATGTGATTGTCCCTCACAAATGAGGGACAAAGTGCAAGACAAAATTCACTTCTTCAAATTTTCATTTTCCCTCCATTTTATTTCCCTCCATTTCCAATTCACACTTCTTCTACTTTAAAGCCAAATATTTTAAAGTCTCCAACATTCACTAGTCAAACAGGATTATTTGCAAATAGGTGTCCTAACGCACCTTAAAATCATTAGGTCATGACTCTTCTCTTTTAGTACACATTTAAAAGAGATGTCACACGTCGAAACCCGCTTTTGCGAGAAAAAGAAGTGCGACATTATATATGCTTGGTTTGGATCTCGATTGACCCGGGGTTGATTTAGCACTTTTAGTCAAAATCTAAAATTTTATGTTTAAGAAAGTTTTAGATTTTGGTTAGATGATCTATTCTTGGTTTGATGTTGTTTTTAATTTTGTGAGCCTTGGGACAAGTATAGGGAATACTGAATAGTTATGATGATTGGTCTGGGTCCCATGGCTAGGGTGAGTTTCAGCATCACCTTGAATCATTTTGAACTAAGTTAGAATTTTATGATATTTGGTGTTGTCGCGCATGCGATGTTGATGCGACACTTCGGAGGTCGCACTTATAGGCATGGGTTCGCATCTGCATTTGGCGCGTGGATTGTACCAACGAGGTTGCACCTACGGTGCTATGGTATGTACATGTGGTAGTCACATGAAAGACTCACTTATTATTTCCCCAAGTCAGGAATTTTTTTCCATTTTTCACCAATTTTCAGATCTAAACTTTGGGAATAGATAAATTTTTAGGAGATTTTTACCCCAAGTATGAGAGTAAGTAATTTTTAATTGGATTTGATCATATATCTTGATTTTCCATGGATCTCTCTGCCTAAAATATGAAATCAAAGAGTCAAATTTGAGGTTTTTGCCTAAATTTTAAGAGAGTGTATTTAGAGATTTTAAATATCAATTTGGACTTGATTTAAAAATTATTAAATATAAGGATCGTGGAGTTATGGTTCAACGAAATTGGACCTTAGACTCAGGTTTTGACAATATGGGTCGAGGTTGACTTTTTATTGACTTTTGAGATTTGATTAAAAATTGAATCTTTATTGTTTAAAATTCAATAACTTTATTTGACCTTGTTAAGTATTAGTTGGATAGATTTTGAGCTTTTGGAGGTAGCAGATAGAGGGAAAGGCTTACTAGACAGTTGAAGCTTGTTCTGAAAGAGGTGACTATCTTGCCTAATCTTGGTTTATATAAAAATACCATAGTAAATGACCTTGTTTCCAAAAGAGGTAACAAGCGTATATGCAGATTTCATGGTAAATTCCCGCTTTGGGTAAACCTTAGGCTTCTTTATGCCTTGTTTGATTTTGTATTCTTCTTAACTTATGCTTTATTTAATTGTATGGTTATGCGAGCCTATTTGCTCATGCTAGAAATCATATTTAGGCTATGACATATTATTTGTTCATGAGAGACTATTTCTGAGTTTATTTATGTACTTGGTTTAGCGTAGTCATACTTTATATCATGAATATACATTCGCATATTTATTTATCATGTCCTTGTGCATCTTTTAGATATTTTGTGAGCATATGCATACATCCTCGAAGACAAAGACTTTGATTGGAATTGTTATGGTTATGGCATATTTAGACATTATGAGATAATTTATATTGTCTTGGCACGTGGTTTATGTCGTGTGGTTATTGTGATATAGACTGATGTTATGGCACGAGATTTATTCTGTGTAGTCTGTGAATATAGATCCATCCCCCTAGGATCTTCCTCTCATTTTCTCCCTTGGTGGTGTACACATAGAATTTATGTGATAATGATTGATGATATCAGTTGATGAGTTGGGCGTAAAGGTGAAAATTTTATTTATCTAAGTGAAACCTTTATATCATAGTGTGCTTTATGCATGCTATCTGTGCATATTTTCTATACATTTTACATGATGCCTCTCGTAAATGCACTAAATCGATAAATGAGATATGAGGACTCATACTTACATCTAAATTTTGTGGCTTCACTTCGTTTCAGTTTTGTACATTTCTCTCTATTGTTTCATTTTATATATATGCATGGACTGAATATGTTTATTTGTTAATGTGTATCTAATGACTTAAGCGTGAAAAATTGGGGAATTAGGGCTGGAACTTGAGAATTAAAATTGGGTGATTGAGGGGTCGAATGAAGTGAGATTTTGGTAAATCTTGTATGTATGAACTCGTGAGAGGATAAGGATTCTGGTTTTATGATTTTTGTTAGATTCTGATATGTGGGCCTAGGTGTCGGGTTTGGCCAATTTCAGGATGTTTGAGTTAATTTGATAATTTTCATATGGGCTTTGTTCTTTTAGCATATATTAATGATCTGATACTGATTTTGGTTAGATTAGGAGCATTTGGAGTCCAAGTCGAGAGACAAGGGCATCGCGGGTTAGAGTTTTGTCTAGTTTGAGGTGAGTAATGATTGAAAATCTTGTCCTGAGGGTATGAAACCCCAAATTTCACATTGTTTCATTACTTTGAGGTGAAGCACATGCTAGATGATGAATGTGGGGGCGTGCACCATTAGGGATTGCGACTTGTTCCATCTAGTGAAAACCGCTTAGGTGGTAATTTGAGCAAAGGGATTGTTAAAGGTGTGCTATGGTTGGCCTTGTTGGCTCTTGCTCAGATTTGCAAAGGATTCAGGATTTGTGCTTTATATAGATGCAGGTTCCAAGGAAGTGATTCTGCCAGGTGCTTCACCAAGAGGGTATTCATGTACTAGAAGATTTGTGAAATTGATTGTATTCGGGGCCAAGTCAGAGCGGGTGGCTCTCAACAACGGTCCAAGTGGGTTTAGAAGGGCAAAGTGTGGTTCCTAATGATTTTGAGCCTATATGTACGGTTAAGAATCAAGCTTGGTAGCATCTTATGACAAGGGGAACAGGATGTTCTATGATGTTTTAACTTACAGTGTAGCAATTGGGAGGCACGAAATGGTTTGTGGGATTAGAGACAGCATGGTCTCATGATTCAGGTCATTCAGGATGAGTGCAGATGGAGTGTGTTAAGTGTTGAATGGAGTTATTATTGTTTCTATGACAATCAAGGATAAATTGTAATAAGAGGGATTGGTTAACCATAGTCGAATTGGCATGTTGCTGGTAGTGATTAGTTCTTTCAGCGTGATTAAGTTATGCAAGTGATTTGTGGCAGTACGTGTGAGGCTTGTCGGGCGCAATAATTGATTTTATTTGAAAGTATTCTAGTGTTATGGCATGTTATGTGTAGTCGGATCATGGAAGGGCTATGGTGGCTTAGACCACTACTTAGAGATTTGCATATTTCCACGGTTATGAGAATTCACCTGTGTGTTGCTATGGTTCGCCTGAAGTGAGTTAAGTGAAAAGCTTTTATATGATGAAGTGTTAGTCCATTAGTAGTTCCGGAGTTATGATGAAGATCGTGTTCTATCGTATGTTGACATGTTGGGTGCAGTGAGTGGCATGGAATTTGAAGTGAAGATCAAGGTAACGGTTCGGTATTGACAAGGATGTCACGAGCTCGGATGAGCAAGGAAGGAACGATGTTTAAGGTAAGTTGGTATTATCTTCAATATCACCTGAGATCAGTTTTTTGTAAAAAGGGATTTGCATCCTGGTTAATGATTCTTGATTACTTTTCAGCGTTAGTACGGCCGGTGGTTTGGAGGTACGACCTAGTTATTGTTATGGTAGGTTGTGGGAGTGTGTCCCACGGGAAGATTATATAAGTATGGCATGTAGTCACTTGATTGATTAAAGATGTAAACCAAGTATGAAGGTTGTGATGGTGTCATTAAATTGAGAATTTGATGTCGGGAGGGCACTCGGTTTATTTTGTTATGGACTGTGGAGATTACTCCGATTGTAATGGTTGTTCCTGTGTGTTATGGGAAAAGGGAAGTTAGTATGGGCCTTTGAAGGGTTATTGGCCTAGTTTGGTACGATCAGGATCGACTTGAGGTCGGTGGATGGATTTACATGTGAATATGGGCTTTATATCAGGCCAGATGTGTTATTTCAACAAAGTGCTCCTTATGGAAGAGTAGTCAGGGTGTTATTTTGTCATCAGCTATTTCATGTAATGATATATTTCATCGTGCGAGTCGTGAGACATCTTGATGAATTTCTTATGTGTTGCGGCTCTGCATAGAGATGATGTTATATGAGTAGGATGGCTTTTGAGATTAAGATCATATATCGCACCTCAGTTGTGCTTGAGTGTTGTAGCTTATGGCGCTATATGTCTCCCCGGGGATGGAATTATGCTCTCAGTGTGCTTGTGACCAATATTTGGTATTATTTGAAAGGAGCAATCTAGCTCGGTGTGTATCTCCTTATGCGAGTTTTAAGGGTAGATCCGGTGGCACGCTATCATGGTTATGTTGTTTGGATCAGGCTGCGCGCCGCAGTGGTGTGATGCTGAGTACAATTCCCGTATATGTTTTTATGTGTTTTGTTTCCCATTTTTATGAGGAAAGCTTATCTTAGTTGTGTTCCCACATTGCATGTATGATTCACGAGCGGGGTGTCAATTTAGCATGTTGACTGCATCACATGTTGACTGCATCGCATGTTGACCGCATCGCATGTATTATCGGGGTAATTGGATTTCATTTTCTGAGTTCATTTCCTTTTGTATCACGTTCGAAATGGTAGCTTATTCGCACATTATGGCATCATATGAGACTTTTAATCATGTCAGTGTCTTATTTCCTGAGCAGTTCATACTGGGTGAGACAAAATCATTGAATTCGAGATTAGTGCAATCTGAGTATATGAAGTATATTAAGGAGCTAAGACCATTGTTTGGTTCATCATGAGATGATAGTTCTTGCCAGGAGTATAGACCCAATGAATTGTTGTTTCGGCAGTGGTTATGAATTCTTACACATCTCATCCGCCGTGTCGATATTGTAAGAGTTAGAACAAGACCTATGTATGTCATGCGGTGCAATGGGAGCATCAGATTTGTAGAATTTTGACTAAATTGATCAGAGAATGTTATTGTGGTCCTATGAGTAAAATGGTGCAAGGTGTGAATTCAACTAAGGTATGCAGTCACGTCTTGTTACTGCGTGTAGTGATTGATATGATGAGCGTATGTTGGAAACAGGCCTAGCATAGAATTCTGGATGTTGGAATTGGACTCTAAGGCTTATTTGCTTGAATAAAAGGAAATATCTTCAGAATTGATCGAGCTAATGTGCTCAACTGAGTTGTGGTAGCACAGGAAGGTGCATGAGGTGTTAAATAGTGACTTCAGACTACTTCAGTGTAGTTCTCAACGGGTTCGAGGACGAACGTATTTTAAATGGGAGAAAATGTATTGACCGACCGGTATTTTTGAGCTCTAGCACATCGTTCAGTAGTTTGAGGCCATGAACAGCGTCATTTCAGGTGTTATAACTTGTATGCGTGGTCGGAATTGGATTTCGGGAAGTTCAGAGTTGATTTGGGAAGAGAATTCTCATTTCAGAAGCTAAAAGTTGAAAGAATTAAGTAGGATGGGATTTTTGAGTAGATGACCTCAGAATCGGGATCTGAAGATTCCATCAAGTTCGTATGATAATTTCAGACAAGGGCGTATGCCCGCTTTGGGTTTTGGATAACCCAGGAGCATTTTGGCGCCTATTGTGGAAGCTAGCATTTTAGAAGAAATTTCATAAGTTTGGCTTGAAGTATATTTCATTGTTATCGATGTCTGTTTGGGATTCCGAGTCTGGGAAAAGCTCTGTATGGTAATTCTAGAGTTGGGAGCGCGATCTGAATTGAATTCGGAGGTCTGTTGGTCATTTTGGAGCCATTTAGCTAAAGATATAAATTTAAAGGTTTTTGAGAAGTTTGACCATAAGTAAACTTTTTGATATCGGGGTCGGAATCCAATTTGGGAAGTTGGAGTAGATCCATAATGTCGAATATGACTTGTGTGTAAAATTTGAAGTCAATTGAACGTGATTTGATAGGTTTAAACATCGGAAATAGAAGTTTGAAATTCTAAAGTTCATAAAGCTAGGATTGGAGGTCGATTCATGGTTTTAGCGTTGTTCGATATGATTTGAGGCCCCGATCAAGTCTGTAACGTGTTTTGGTACTGGTTGGTATGATTGATTGGGGTCCTGGGGAAGCCTCGGGTGGATTCCAGATGGTTAATAGATCGAGAATGGAATTTTGGGAAAGGCTTGAATAACTGCTGCTTCTGTCATAACCGCATCAACAGTTCGTGGACCGCAGATGCGGTTCCACAGATGTGGCTCCCAGACCGCAGATGTGGTCCCTGCCTTCTCTCTCTTTTTTTGCAGATGCGATTGCATTCTCGCAAATGCGGGACCTCAGATGCAGTCCCCTGACCGCAGATGCAGAACTAGTTGGGCAGTGAGGTTCATGTAATACGGGTTCTAAGTCATTTTATAACATTTTCCACTCCTCATTTGAGCAATTTGGGAGCTTTTGAGAGAAGGTTGTCACTTAGAATTATGAGATAAGTTTATTCCACCATCTTTATTTTAATACTTTCATATTTGGTAGATTAAAACTAGAAATTAGGTAAAATCAAGGGGTTAGAGCAAAACCAAGGGTTTTGGTAAAACTTAAATTTAACCACGAAATTTATTAACGAATTAATTAGAAATCATATATTATTGATCCTAGGTTATAGAGAACAACTTTCTTCTAAAGATTTCGAAATTCGGGCACGTGGGCCTGCGGTCGAATTTTAGGAAACTTGTGTTAATGGTTTGAAATTTTTTTAAATAGCTAGAATTCAATCTTGTGAGTCTATATTGACTAGTTCTCACTTGTTTTAACTAGTTTGGGATCATTCGGCTCCGAATTGAGGGCTTGGACTCGTGTTTGGTATTGGAAGTGCACTTTAGAGCGAGATGAGTCTCCTTTCTAACCTTGTAAGAGGGAACTGTCCCTATAGGTGAATTAATTGAATATGTGCTCCTATTTGTGGGGGCTACGTACGCACGAGGTGACGAGAGTCTGTGCGTAGCTACCATTATGCTATTATTCGGGTAGTCTAGGACCAAAAACCATGTTGTACTTGTATTATTTGTAAACTTATTGACAGCTAGAATTGCTTAAATCACAGCGAATCAGTAAATGAATTTAAAAAAGGATTAAACTTTATTTTTATTAAATCATTAAAGGAAAATTGGCTTTTATTGAAATAAATATTTCCCGATAAACTCTTAATTGGTTGTTTGATGTTGTATATATATATGTGCCTGCGTCGCATGTGTGGTTCATGAGCGGGATATTTTTTTATTTAATATTGACTGGGTAATAAATGCATCTATGTTTCGTGTCGTTCGACCCTCGGCAGTGCACAGTTTATTTTCTGATGGATCGGGTCGTACGCCTCGGTATGATTTATGCATTCTTGTATTGCTTGACTTGAGATTATTTGAGATTGATGTTTGCTCTCCCCGACTTGAGATAGTTGAAAACTAATGGATTATGAATCCGGAGACTTTTAATATAAAAAGGAAATTTCACTTGTTCATGAGTTACTTGAAATTTCTGTCATTCTTAATAAATCCATGATCATTCACATTAATAGTATATCATTATTGGACCACTATTAAGTGTCGAAGTCGATCATCTCATCTCTACTTCTTCGAGATTAGACGGGATACTCATTGATTACATGTTATTTTCGTACTCATACTACACTTCTGTGAATTGTTGTTGCACAGGAATATGTACCCCCAGTGGCCTACGGTGCGTAGCAGCATGGATGATACTGGGACTAGGTGAGTTGCATTACTCGAGGCGGCCCGCAGCCAGTATAGTCTCTTCCAGTATATTGTGTTTGCTTTCTGTCCATTTGTATTCTGAACGGATGTTGTATTGTATTATTTCTTAGAAATAGCTCATGCAATTGTGACATCGGGTTTTGGGATGGTGATAGGATTGTTTAATATAAAGTTTGTTACAGACTTCGTTGTTATTTCTATAAATTTCATTATTTTCTATTTAATGCCTAAAGAAAATAATTTTAACAAATACTAAAATTGAAATTTACTTAAGTTTTTGGGTTGGCTTGCCTGACAACGGTTTCTGGGGTCATCATAACCCTTAGTGAATTTTGGGTCGTGACAAATATGCACATCCGTACTTATTTCAAAACTAAGCGCTTATGTATATGAAATTATTTTAAGTACTTATTTAAAATAATTATGTACCACACATATATACATATCTCTACGAACTATTAAAGTCTTCTATATAAGTACGTATTTTAAAATAAGTGCTTAAATATAATAAATTATGGTAAATTCTTATTTAAAATTATAAAGGACCAAATATGCATAAAATAAAGTATGAGGTTAATAAGTCAAGAAGCTAGTTGATAAGCATTAATGCGAAATGCACTTACTAACTTCTCTACATTGCTAGAAAAAGCTAACTTTTATATTTAAAATTTATTTTTGTAAAACTTCTCTAATTTTTGGACAAACTCTTATATTGAGTTTGTAATCGAAGCCAAAAATTTTATTTAATTATAAAAAAGATTTAACAACTAATTTATTATGGTAAATAATATTGATATGGTAACTTCAAGCGCATGATAAAAATAATAACTACTTGCGAAAGTTTACTGTCTCTCTGAATCTTGTGGTCAGATCATTCTATCATAACAAATACTTATAGCTAATAAACACATCGATGTTCTCGATTTCTTATAACTTAAATTTTAAAATAGTTTTTAAATTTAATATTAATTTTAAATCATTATTGTAGTTAAGATATTATAACCGCAGTAACTTCAAACACGTGGCAAAAACTCATATTTAGCTACAAAATTTTATTGTATCAGAATAAGTTTGTAGTTATTAAGTTAGTTTTTGCCACAAATTTTTATAATTGAAGCAATTATACCTATTCAGCTACAATATTTTGTATCGATTAATATTTTGTTACTAAAAGATTAATATTACTACAGTAATTTCATATGTGTGGCAAAAATTCATAATTATCCACAAAACATTATGGTAGGAATAAAATTTATATCTATTAATCAATTTATTGCCACATGCTTTCATAACTTGAGGCAAAAATATCTATTTAGCTATAATATTTTATTAGAAGTAGTTTTTCATGGCTATAAAAGTTGTTATTACTACAGTAACTTCAAATGTGTGGCAGAAAAACTACAATTAGATACGAAATATTATTATAGCAATAGTGTGATGACCTAAAAGGTCATCACTTGCTTTTAAATTAATTTATGTATTTTTGACGCCTTAAAAATATCATTTAGTGTCACCTTAATTTGCGCGTGTAGTCCAGGCGCATAACCGGAAAGCCTAAATATAAAAATATATTAGAAATGATAACTTTTGACTCTATTTGACGGTCCCGGAGGGTCCGTAGGAAAATATGAGACTTTGGTGTATGTCCGGAATCAAATTCCGAGGTCTCAAGCCCAAGAAATGAATTTTTTTTTTAATTATTCTCTGAAATTGTTTAAAGAAATTTGAAATGAAATTTGATTAGAACATGATGGTATCAGGCACGTATTTTGGTTCTGGCGCTCGCTACAGGCCTTATTTATGATTTATGAAGATTCTGTGGAATTTGGTAAAAAAACGGATGTCATTTGATGTGATTCGGACCTAAATTGCAAAAAAATAATATTTTTAGAAATTTGAGGAAATTCTTTGATTTTGAGTTTAATTCGTTGTTATTGAGGTTATTTTGGCAATTTGATAGGACGGATAAGTTCGTATAATGTCATTGAGTTAGTACGTATGTTTGGTTAGGAGCCCCGAGGACTCGGGTGTGTTTCGGAAAGTTTTGGACTTATGAAAAGTTGCAGAATTGCTGCTGCAGGTTCATACATCTTTTGTGCATTGCGATCGCGTAGTAAAGCTCATGATAGCGAAAGGGAAATTGGGACAGGGATGGAATTGTTCTTCGTGAACGCAAAGCCACAGTCGCGAACACGGAGTACTGGAGGATTGCCCATCACGAACGCGACCTCTGTGACGCGAATGCGTAGTGTAAATTGGAGGCGGGCTGGGATGTTGTCGTTCTTCTACGCGAATGCGAAGGTCAAGGGTTCAACCCTTCGCGAACGCATAGGAGAACTTGCAATCTCGTAAGTCCACTTACTAACAGCTCTTCGCGATCGCGACAGTGTTCTCGCGAACGAGATGAATACTGTCGCCCAGCACTTAAAAAAGTAGCCATTACGGGAATTCTTCAAAATTTTATAACTTCTTAATTTTAACTCCAAATTGGGAAATTTTTGAAATGGGTATTTCACCACCAATTCATAGGTATGTAATCTTAGACCCATTTTCTTCAATTTTCATTAACACCCATGAGATTTCTAGGCTTAAATCATATGATTAAGGGTGAAAAATTAGAGATTTGGGTAGAGTTAGGGATTTTTGATTATTTGTAA
Organism: Nicotiana glauca; assembly: GCA_026770625.1. Classification (NCBI taxonomy): domain Eukaryota; kingdom Viridiplantae; phylum Streptophyta; class Magnoliopsida; order Solanales; family Solanaceae; genus Nicotiana; species Nicotiana glauca. The sequence continues at coordinate 135,067 of MU667288.1, read as the reverse complement.
TTTAGACCTTGTTTTGGGGTCAAATTTTAGAACTAATTATATGTCGGGGCTCATGGGTGACTGGGTGATTGGGTTTTGGTCTGAACCTCGTGTTTTGACCAAGCTGGCCCGGGGTTAATTTTGAAAATTTTGGAAAGAATGATTGGAAAGCTATAATTAAATATCGAAATTGAATTGTTTAGCATTTATTGATGTTATTAAGTCGATTATGTCTAGTACGATTGTTTTGGAGCCAAATTCGAAAGCAAAGGCGGTGTTTGAGGCTTTAGTTGGCCATGGAAGTTAGAGGTAAGTGCTCGGTCTAACCTTAGCTTGAGGGATTAGAAGTTATGTCATATTTTCTATTTGCTTCTTGTTGAGTACGACATATAGGCATGGTGACGAGTATCTATACGTTGGTGTCAAGCATGACCGTGAGTCTTACATTGATAATTGTTGTGTTCTTAAATGATACTACGGATGCTTTAATTGGTGATTCTCGATATTGAGCAAGGACTTAGTTTATTTCATGGAAATTACTTATGATTGAGTATTGGTGTTAACTGAGATGAGTAGGAGTTGAGTTAAGATTGGTTATAGTTGATTCTCCCTTGACGGGACGTATATATTTTTACTGTTGAATTCCCTTTGCCGAGATAATGTAGTTTATTATTGTTCCCTTGCGGGGACTCGTGGTATGGGTGAGTTTAAGGTATATAAATGTATTGGATCGGGTTTCACGTCGCAATAATGTTATATATATATATATTGAATCGGGTTGCATGCCGCAATAATATTATATATATTGGATCGGGTTGCACGCTGTAACAATGTTATATATATTGAATCGGGTTGCACGCCACAATAATGTTATATATATTGGATCGGGTTGCATTTTTCAACAATGATATATTAGATCGGGTTGCAAGCCGCAACAATGTTATATTGGATTGGGTCGTGCACCGCAACATTGTTATTATTACCTTATTGTATATTTTGAGTTGTTTCTCTCATATTTCTCTTTATTTCTGCTGGATTTGATGTGTCCCCCAAAACATGCACCCCTCCCATTTAAACTGCTTATTCCTATTTTTTTTTCGCCGTACATTATATAATTGCACAGGTTTATCTGGAGTGTGGTCCTACCCTCGTCACTACCTGGCCGGGGTTAGGCCAGGCACTTACCAGCACATAGGGTCGGTTGTGCCGATGCTACACTATGCACTCTGTACAGACACCGGAGCAGTACCTAGACAGTAGCACTTAGGGAGCCAGCTTTCAGTCCACATAGATGTCGAGGTAGTCCTGCAGGCATCCGCAGGCCCGACATCTCTTCTATCTATTTATATGTTTTGTTTTCATATGTATCCGAGACAGACTGTATTTCCCTTTTCAGATATCTGTATGTAGAATTCATAGAGAGTCCGTGAATATTGTGACGCCGATTTCTAGGTAGAGACGCATATTGGTATTTTCGTATTTATTTTGGTCTTATATTAGTCTAAGTCTTCCGCTTAATTTTATCATTCCGCTATTATTTTGAATGTTGATCACCTATTAATACAAGTTGTTAAAAAGCATTAAAATGAAAGAGTTAAAATTTCTAAATTTTTTTGCTTGCCTAGCATCTACGAGTAGGCGCTATCACGACTCCCGAGGGTGGGAAATCCGGCTCGTGACAAGTTGGTATTAGAGCTCTAGGTTACATAGGTCTCACAATTCATGAACAAGCTTAGTAGAGTTTGAGGGATCGGTACGGAGACGTATGTATTTATCCCCTAGAGTCAACAAAGTTAGGAAAAACTTCACATTTGTTCTTTCTTATCGTGCGGTTTTGTTTCTCACTGCTAATTGAATTTATACTCTGTTCTTTCGCAGATGGAGAGAACATGCGCTTCCTCATCTACCGCTCAGCAGCCTGAGCCCCCAGCAGCAGCTCCCACGAGGGGCAGAGGGCGAGGCCATACTAGAGGTCGAGGTAGGGGCAGACCTCAACCCCGAGCAGCAGCACCAGTGGCGGAGCCTCATGTTGATTTTGATGAGGAGGTTCTGGCCCCAGCAGTTCCGATGGGCCCAGCTCAGGTCCCAAAGGGGTTTATTGCTACCCCAGTTCTTCATGATGCTCTGGTCTGATTAGTGGGCCTCATGGAGAGTGTCACCTGAGAAGGCTTGCTTCCTGTTGCACCAGCTGTCTCCCAAGCTGGAAGTGGAGCCCATACTCCTTTTACTCGCACTCTGGAGTAGGTAGATCCCTAGATTCAAACTCCAGAAGTTTAGCCAGTTGGAGAAGCTCAGCCGGGTGTGGTAGCTTAGATCGGTGATAGAGCAGCTATGTCTATCAATGCTTTGTGGAGGTAGGATAGGTTCACCAAGCTCTTCACTACTACTTTCAGTGGCGCATATCCTAAGGATCCTCAGGATTATCTAGACAGCTGTCACGAGGTTCTCAGGAACATGGGGAGTGTTGAGACCAACGGGGTCCATTTTGCTACATTTTACTTGTTTGGATCCGCCAAGATGTGGTGGAGAGATTATTCCTTGTCTAGACCAGTTGGATCTCCAACCTTGACTTGAGAGTAATTCACACAACTAATTCTGGAGAAGTTTCTCCCCATTACTCAGAGAGAGGCTTATCGGAGTCAGTTTGAGCATCTCCAGCAGGGTTCCACAACAGTTACCCAGTATGAGACCAGATTTATCGACTTGGCTTGCCACGCTCTTGTTATACTTCCTATCGAGAGAGAGAGGGGGTGAGGAGGTTCATTAACGGTCATATTCAGCCGATTCATCTTCAGATGGCTAGGGAGGCTGGGAGTGAGATTACTTTTTAGGAGGTAGCCAATGTGGCCAAAAGAGTGGAGATGGTTCTGCTGTAGGAAGGTGGCCATGGATTGGATAAGAGGCACCGTCATTCAGGTAGATTCAGTGGTGCCTCGTTTAGAGGCAGAGATTTCTATGGTAGAGGCTATCCTCCTAGGCCCTTTCAGTCAGCACTTCAGGTTTCTCACGGTTCTTCAGGTGGTCGTGGTTCTCACATGCAGTATTCTGATCATCATCGCTACAGTGCACCACCAGCTCTTATCAATGCATGCTGCTCCAGCGTTTTCAATATTCAGGTTGTTAGAGTAGTCTTAGTTTCCTCATCCGCAGCACTCCGGTGGATGCTATGAGTGTGGTGAGTATGGACATATCCATAGGGCTTGTCCGAGGTTGGTGGGTACTCAGTCATATCAGTAGGGTTCCCGTGTTATAGTTCAAGCACCAGGTGTTCCACAAACCGCCCAGCCAGCTAGAGGTGGGTGTAGAGGTGCTAGAGGTAGAGGTAGAGGTAGAGGATTTAGAGGTAGAGCTCAGACCTCTAGAGGTGGAGGCCAGCCAGCTGCAGGCCGTCCCAGAAATGTAGTCCAGGGTGGTGGGACACAGCCCCAATGTTATGCTCTTCCATCCAGGCCCGAGGTTGAGGCTTCATATGTGTTTATCACAAGTATTGTTCTGGTTTATGATAGAGATGCTTCATTGTTATTTAATCCAGGGTCTACATACTCGTGTGTGCCATATTATTTTGCACAATATTTGGTCATGCCTAGTGATTTATTGAGTGTTCCTATTTATGTATCTACACAAGTGGGTGATTCGATTGTGATAGATCGAGTCCATCGCTCTTGTGTAGTTGTGATTGGGGGTTTTGAGACTCGAGTAGATTTGTTGCTTCTGAACATGGTCAATTTCGATGTTATATTAGGGATGGATTGGTTATCACCTTACCATGCTATCTTAGATTATCATGCCAAGCCTGTGACTTTAGCTTTACCAAGTTTTCCTCGTTTAAAGTGGAGAGGGACTCCTGGTCATTCTACCCGTAGTGTTATCTCTTATGTGAAGGCTCGGCACATGGTCGAGAAGGGATGTTTAACCTATTTGGCATATGTTCGTGATTCCACTGCTAAGGTTCCATCTATTGATTCTATGCCTGTTGTTCATGAGTTCCCTGAGGTATTCCCTCAGACCTGCCAGGTATGCCACCCAACAGAGATATTAACTTTTGCATTGATTTGGCTCCGGGCACTCAGCACATTTCTATCCCTTTGTATCATATGGCCCCGCCTGAGTTGAAAGAGTTGAAGGAGTAGTTGCAAGACTTTCTTGAGAAGGGTTTTATTAGACCTAGTGTTTCGCCTTAGGGTGTGCCGATGTTATTTGTTAAGAAGAAGGATGGCTCGATGAGAATGTGTATTGATTATCGGTAGTTGAAAAAGGTTACAATCAAGAATAAGTATCCATTATCGAGGATTGATGATTTGTTTGATCAGTTTCAGGGTGCCAAGGTATTTTCAAAGATTGATTTGAGATCTGGCTACCATTAGTTGAGGATTAGGGCATTTGATGTCCCTGCGATAGCTTTCCACACTCGGTACAAGCATTATGAGTTCTTGGTGATGTCATTCGGGTTGACAAATTCCCCAGCAGCTTTTATGGATTTGATGAAACGAGTGTTCATGTCTTATTTGGACTCATTCGTGATAGTTTTAATTGATTATATTTTGATATATTCTAGCATCCAAGAGGAGCACGAGCAGCATCTCAGAGTGGTTCTTCAGACTCTGAGGGATAGTCAGTTATATGCTAAGTTCTCAAAGTGTGAGTTGTGGTTGAGTTCAATTGCATTCCTGGGTCACGTTGTCTCAGCGGAGGGTATTCAGGTAGACCGAAGAAGATTAAGGTAGTCAAGAACTATCCTAGGCCAGCATCAGCTACAGAGATTCGGACTTTCTTGGGATTGGCAGGTTACTATCATCGGTTCGTGGTGGGGTTCTCATCTATCATAGCCCCGATGACCAGGTTGACCCAGAAGGGTACCCAGTTCAGATGGTCAGACGAGTGTGAGGCGATCTTTCAGAAGCGCAAGATAGCTCTAACTACGGCATCGGTGTTGGTTTTTCCCACAAGATCAAGGTCGTATACAGTTTATTGTGATGCATCTAGTATTGGACTTGGTGCAGTGTTTATGCAAGATGTCAAGGTCATTGCATATGCTTCACGGCAATTGAAGATTCACGAGAAGAACTATCCGGTTAATGATTTGGAGTTGGAAGCCATTGTTCACGCATTGAAGATTTGGAGGCATTATCTGTATGGAGTGGCATGTGAGATGTTCACGAATCACAAGAGTCTTCAGTATTTATTCAACAAAAAGGAGTTGAATTTGAGGTAGAGGAGGTGGTTGGAGTTGTTGAAATATTATGATGTCACTATCTTATATCATCCGGGAAAGGCCAATGTGGTGGCCGATGCTTTGAGTAGGAAGTCAGCCAGTATAGGCAATCTTGCTTATATTCCTGTCAGTGAGAGACCGCTTGCTTTGGATTTTCGGGCTTTGGCCAATCATTTTGTGAGGTTGGATGTTCCTGAGCCTAGTTGTGTGTTAGCTTGCATGGTCGCTCCTTTTTCATTATTGGAGTGTATCCGTGATCGGTAGTGTGATGATCCCCATTTGTATGTACTTAGAGACACGGTGTAGCGCGGAGGTGCCAAGCAGGTTACCTTGGATGATGATGGATTTTTGAGATTAAAAGGTTGAGTTTGTCCGCCTAATGTGGATGGGCTTCGAGAGTTGATTTTAGATGAGGCCCATAGCTCCCAGTATCTATTCATATGGGTGTCGCGAAGATATATCAGGATTTGCGGCAGCATTATTAGTGGTGGAGAATGAAGAAGGATATTGTTACATATGTGGCTCGATATCTGAACTGTCAGCAGGTTAAGTATGAGCATCAGAGTCCTGATGGTTTGTTTCATAGGATTTAGCTACCTGATTGGAAGTGGGAACGGGTCACTATGGATTTTGTTGTTGGACTCCCGCAGACTTAGAAAAGAAGTACGACGCAGTATGGGTCATTATTGATAGGTTGTCCAAGTTAGCGCATTTTATTTGTGTGGCAGTCTCCTATTCTTCCGAGAGGTTAGCGGATATATATATCCGGGAGATTGTTCGTCTTCATGGTGTGCTGGAACTAGCACTATAATTCTGAGTCACCTATCTAGTATGTGAGTAAGTCCTACCTACGAATCCCCTTTGTTCAATGGGGGAGGGGTCATTCCTTCCCCTCCCGCTTAGTTTCATAAGTCTAAATAATTTGGGGCACAGAATATGTCATAGATGTGTCTATAATTTCAGACCGAGGTATGCAGTTTACCTCCCATTTTTGGAGAGCAGTTCAGTGAGAGTTGGGCACACAGGTTGAATGAGCACAACATTTCATACTCAGACGGCCGGGTAGTTCGAGCGGACTATTAAGATTTTGCAGGATATGCTTCGAGCTTGTGTCATTGACTTTGGAGGCTCGTGGGATCAGTTTTTGCCTTTAGTAGAGTTTGCCTACAACAACAGCTACCAATCGAGTATCCAGATGGCTCGTTATGAGGCTTTATATGGTAGGCGGTGTCGGTCTCCGGTTGGATGGTTTGAGCATGGAGATGCTCGGTTGTTGGGTACGGATCTAGTTTAGGAGGCCTTGGACAAGGTCAGGATATTTCAGGATAGGCTTTGTACCGCTCAGTCCATCCAAAAGATTTATGCCGACCGCAAGGTTCGAGATTTGACTTTCATGGTCAGTGAACGAGTTTTTCTTTGAGTGTCGCCTATGAAGGGCGTGATGAGGTTTGGGAAGAAGAGAAAGCTTAGCCCTAGGTTTATTGGACCTTTTGAGATTCTTGATCGAGTGGGAGAGCTGGCTTACAGACATGCATTCACGCCGAGATTATCAGCTGTGCATCTAGTGTTTCATGTGTCCATGCTCCGGAAATATCACGGCAATCCATCCCACGTGTTAGATTTTAGCACTCTCCAGATGGACAAGGACTTGTCTTATGAGGAGGAGCCGATAGCCATTCTAGACCGGCAGGTTCATCAGTTGAGGTCGAAGAGTTTTCCTTTTGTTCGTGTTCAGTGGAGAGGTCAACCTCCTAAGGCATCGACCTAGCAGTCCGAGTCCGATATGTAGAGCCGTTATCCCCATCTTTTACCCGACTCAGATACTTCCTTCTTATGACCGTTCGAGGACGAATGGTTGTTTTAGAGGTGGAGAATGTTGCTTTTTAATTAAATTCTGTATTTATGAGGCCTTGAAAACCTCATTTAGCGTCACCTTGATTTGTGTGTGCAGTTCAGGCGCGTAGCCGGAAAGCATAAATGTGAAAATCTATGAAAAATGATAAATTTTGAATGTAAAATGAATAAATTTGACTTCGGTCAACATTCTGGGTAAAAGGATCCGGACCCATAATTTGACTGTCAAAGAGGTCTGTATGAAAATATGTGACTTGGACGTATGCCCGGAATCGAATTCCGAGGTCCCAAGACCGAGAAATTAATTTTTAAAGAAAATTATTTTTTGAAATTATTTAAAGGAATTTGAAATGATATTTGATAAGAACGTGATGGTATCGGGCCCGTATTTGGTTCCGGTACCCGGTACAGATCTTATATATGATTTAAGATGATTTTGTGGAATTTTGTGAAAAACATATTTCATTTGACGTGATTCGGACCTAAATTGCAACAATTGATATTTTAAGAAGTTTGAGGAAATTCTTTGATTTTGAGATTTAATCCCTTGTTATTGAGATTATTTTGGCGATTTGATTGTACGGATAAGCTCGTATGATGTTATTGAGTTAGTACCTATGTTTGATTAGGAGCCCAAAGGCTTGGGTCTGTTTCGGAAGGTTTTGGACTTGTGAAAAGTTGTAGAATTGCTGCTGCGGGAGAACAGATCATTTGTGCATCACGATCACGTAGTAACGCTCGCGATCGTGAAAGGGAAATTGGGATAGGGGTGGAATTTTTCTTCGCGAAAGCGAAGCCACAGTGACTAACACGGAGCACTGGAGGATTGCCCATCACGAACGCGACCTGTGTGACGCGAATGCATAGTGTAAATTGGAGGTGGGATGGGATGTTGTCGTTCTTCTATGTGAACGTGTAGGAGAGCTCACGATCACATATATCCACTTACTGGCAGCTCTTCGCGACCATGACAGTGTTCTCGCTAACCCGATGAACATTGTCGCCCACCACTTAAAACAGTAGCCATTACGGGAATTCTTCAAAATTTTATAACTTCTTCATCTTAACTCCAAATTAGGTGATTTTTGAAAGGGGAGTTCAATACCAATTCATAAGTATGTAATCTTAGACTAATTTTCTTTGATTTCCATTAACACTCATTAGATTTCTATGCTTAAATTATGTGATTAAGGGTGGAAAATTAGGGATTTGGGTAGAGTTAGGGCTTGTTGATTGTTTGTGATTTAGACCTCATTTTGGGGTAGAATTTTGGAACTAATTATATATTCGGGCTTGTGGGTGAATAGGTGATCGGGTTTTGGTCCGAACCTCTTATTTTGACCTAGCGGGCCTAGGGTCAATTTTTGGAATTTTGGAAAAAATGATTGGAAAGCTATAATTAAATATTGGAATTGGATTGTTTAGCATTTATTTATGTTATGAAGTCGATTATTCTAGATACGATTGTTTTGGAGCCAAATTTGAAAGGAAAGTCGGTGTTTGAGACTTGAGTTGGCGGTGGAAGTTCGAGGTAAGTGTTCGGTCTAACCTTAGCTTAAGGGATTAGGACTTATGTCATATTTGTTGTTTTCTTCTTGTTGAGTAAGACGTATAGGCATGGTGACGAGTATCTATACGTTGGTGTCGAGCATGACCGTGAGTCTTAAATTGATAATTGTTGTGTTCTTATATGATACTATAGATGCTTTAATTGGTGATTCTAGATATTGAGCAAGGACTTAGTTTATTTTATGGAAATTACATATGATTGAGTATTGGTGTTAACTAAGATGAGTAGGAGTTGAGTTAAGATTGGTTATAGCTGATTCTCTCTTGTCGGGAAGTATATATTTTTACTGTTGAATTCCTTTGTCGGGACTTGTGGTATGGTTGAGTTTAAGGTAAATAAATGTATTGGAACGGGTTGCACGCCGAAACAATATTATATATATTGTATCGGATTGCACGACGCAACAACGTTATATATATTAGATCGGGTTTCACTCCGCAACAATGTTATATTGGATCGGGTTGCGCGCCGCAATATTGTTATTATTACCTTATTGTAGATTTTGAGTTGTTTCTCTCATATTTCTCTTTATTTTTGATGGATTTGATGTGTTCGTCGAAGCATGCACCCCCTCCTATTTAAACTGCTTATTCTTGTTTATTTTCCACCGTATATTGTATAATTGCACAGGTTTATCTTGAGTCTGGTCCTAGCCTCGTCACTACCTCGTCGGGGTTAGGCCAGGAACTTACCAGCACATGAGGTCGGTTGTGCTGATGCTACACTCTGCACTCTGTGCAATTACCGGAGCAGCACCTGGACAGTAGCACTTGGGAGCCAGCCTTCAGTCCACAGAGATTCTGAGGTAGTCTTGTAGGCGTCTGCACGCCTAGCGTCTCTTCTATCTACTTATATGTTCTGTTTTCATTTCTATCCGAGACAAATTATATTTCCTTTTTAAGATATCTGTATGTAGTATTCATAGACAGTCCGTGAATATTGTGACACCGATTTTTGGGTAGAGACACATGTTGGCATTTTTGTATTTATTTTGGTGTTATATTAGTCTAAGTATTCCGCTTAATTTCATCTTTTTACTATTATTTTGAATGTTGATCACCTGTTAATACAAGTTGTTAAAACGCATTAAAATGAAAGATTTAAAATTTTTAAATCTCGTGGCTTGCCTAGCTTCTATGAGTATGCATCATCACGACTCATGAGGGTGGGAAATCTGGGTCATGACAAATATATTTGTAGCTATTTGGGTAATTATTACTACGATAGTTAACAATTACAGTAAAAATGCCAAATTAGCTTTGCCAATTTAATTTTGTAGCAAAAGTTTTTTATGAAATTGTAAATGGCCATGAAATTTTAATTTTTGTGGCTATTATTAGGTATGATTCAGGAGTTGCGGGTCGTGATAGAGAGCGTTGATCTTTCATCGACCGGGTCATTCGGAGTTGGCAAGATAGCTGCATGGTGTTTGCAGCACTGCTCTTCTCCCTATTATCTTCCTTAGATTAGTATTTTTCCCAGACTTTGATGGTCTTCAATGTATTCAGATAGTACTTACTAGATGCTCGTGACTTGTGACACTCCGATGTCGGGCTTATATTTGTTTCCGCATTTGTTATTTAGACTCATTTTAGGGGATTTTATTTAATTAATAGCTTAAAACGTCCTTATTTTGAAATATTGATTTGATTTGGGATTGTGTCGGCTGTCCTAGTTTCACGATAGGCGCCATCACGATCGGGTTGATTTTGGGGTCGTGATAATTTTTTTGCCAAGGTTAGTCTTGATACTTACTAAATACATAGGATCAGTTATACTCATAATACACTTTTGTACATTTTGAGCAGATTTTGGCAGTAGCACTAGTGGATCTCATAAAGTTGCCCAGTAATTGACTCGGAAGACTCGAGGTAGTGTTGCTTGATCGATTGTAGACCTTTGAAGTCAATTTCTTTAATTATCATCCTGTAGTGTAAGCCGCACTAAGCGGGGGAAAGTGGGCGTGGATATGAGGCTTGAATCACAGGTCATCCCAAGTAGAGGCAGCTTCAAATACCTTGGGTCGGTTATCCAGGAGGGAGGGGAGATCGACAAGGATGTCCCACCCCGTATTGGGGTACGATGGATGAAGTGGAGGTTAGCATCTGGAGATTGTGTGACAAGAGAGTATCACTGATACTCAAAGGTAAGTTCTACAAAGCGGTGGTTAGACCGGCCATGATGTATGAGGCTTAGTGTTGGCATGTTAAGAACTCACATATCCAGAAGATGAAGGTAGCGAAAATGAGGATGTTGAGGTGGATGTAGGGGCACACTAAGCTGAATAAGATTAGGAATGATGATATTCGGGAGAAGGTGCGTGTGGCTCCCACTGATGACAACATGCGGGAAGCGAGGCTCAGATGCTTCGGGCATGTTCTAAGGAGAAGCCCAAATGCTCCGGTAAGGAGGTGAGAAAGGCCGGTTGTGGAGGGTACAAGAAGAGGTAGAGGGCGGCCTAAGAAGTATTGGGGGGAGGTGATCAGGCAAGATATAGAGAGGCTCCAGATTTCCGAGGATATGGCACTTTATAGGAACATGTGGAGGGCGAGTATTAGCATTTAAGGTTAGGAGGTAGCTGAGTCTTGCATTACGTCATTACTTTGAGAGACTAGTTTGGTATGGATACTATTTCGCTTTTTCTTTGTATCTTTCTTTTGGTTTTCATGTTGTTCCTATTCTTCCTATGATTTCTGTGGTGTTACTGATATTGTCTCCCTTTGTCTTTTTGTCTTGAGCCGAGGGTCTGTCGGAAACAGACTCTCTGCTCCCTCGGGGTAGAGGTAAAGTCTGCGTACATACTATCCTCCCCATATTCCACTAGTGGGATTTCACCGGGTCGTCGTCGTTGTTGTTATTTTCATTATCATACTGTTTATTTTATTTTATACAGCACTATTGTATTTTGTGAGACCCAATTTTATTTCTCGTACTAGCTCTTAGACTTCATACTACCGGATTTTAGGAGATTATTATAGTATTTTGGTTGATGTTGTAAGACTTGTCACATTTTATCGATATCATGACAGTAGCTTATCCTCTATTTATCTTGTTTTGGTTAATTTTGGATGTTGGCTTACTTAGCGGATTTGAGTTAGGTGACATCACGATCATTGGTAGGATTTGAGTATTTTCCTGGACTTGCATGAAACTTTCTTATGCATGAAGAGTGAAACTGGTGCAAATATTATTGTTTGGTATACAGGCTTATTGGGGTCAACTATTCATTCTGACAGCCAAGGTTATGAAGATAATAGAAGCCTACTGCTGAAGCTATTTAATTTATGGTCAGGAAGTAATGTGATTACCAAGAGGGCTTTGATAGCATGAGACAAGTTATGTCTTCCTAAATCAGCGGGAGCATACAACATGACTAACTTACAATTGTGAAATAAAGCTGTCCTTGCTAAGATAAACTAGGATTTAACACACATAAAGAATATAATGTGGATAAATATATGCATGTTTGTTACGCCAAGGGGAATAAGTTGGATGATATGACTATTTCCAGTAAGCTAGTTCGATGGTGAGAAAGATTATAGGAGCAATGGATACTGTTATTCAAATCCACAATTTGAACCAACAGGAAAGTCTGGTTAAGCAAATGTATATTCGCGCAGATGTTGGGAACTTATACAAAGACGGAATGGAGATGTTTAATTAATGGCTAAATACATAAACGATCTCTTCAAGTTGTCCTCAACGACTAGCTGAACACCTTAATTGAGCCTATTTTCAATTAGACACTTCAAGTGGCAATTAAGTAGGTCAAGTAAACACATGAGTACAACAGACCATAAGCTTAAATTGCACTTGCCAATGACATGTCAAATGGACCAATCAGAAAACGACACGTGTAATTTTGCCATAAAAATTTGACACGTGTAATTAACAAAAAATATACATTTAAGGAAACTTCTTTATCATCTCCTCTTTCATTTTACATAGCAGCCGCCGGCTCCTCCATTTCTGCAGCATCGCCACCAATCGCCGCCTTCGGAACAATAAATTCTTTTCGCAAAATGGCATGCCATTGGTGTCTGAATATGACGATAAAGAAGAGCGGAAGAAGAAACTCCATTTTTTTTACGAGAGAGTAAGAAGAATCAAATGGGTTAAAAAATTTCGGCAGCCTTCATTTTTTCCGTCGAAATTGGTTGTTGTGTCTGATAATTGGATGGATATTTTTTCCGATTGGTTGTGTCTGAAAGTGGTTGTTGTTTCTGATAAAAATTTCCGGTAGCCTTCCTATATTATACATCTACCAAGTGTGGGCTATTATTCACTGTTTATTGACTATACTTATAAGTTAAACAACATTGTCATTTTAGTATTAAGAGGGATAATGTAAAATTTTATTTTTTTGGAAGTTTATGTTTCGCATTTCATATTGGTTGTAATGGAGGAATTTAGGGTTGAGGAGGGTGTTGAATGGTGAAGGAGAGAATTGGAGGAGGATGGGGTATGAAAATTAGGTGGGGTCCACATTATTTTAGTAAAAAAAAAAAAGAAAAAACCTAATTTTAGGTTGACAACTCGCGTCCTAGAGAGTGGATTTCACGTAATGGAGGCTGACATGGTCGGGTGTTTACTTGACCTACTTAATGTCCACTTGAAGTGTCTAATTGAAAATAAGCTCAATTGAGGTATTCAGTTGGTCGTTGAAGACAACTTGAAGAGGCCGTTTATATATTTCGCCTTAATTAATTAATGATCCAAAATATAGCAAGACCCAAAGCTTTATTAACACTGTGGCTTCGGTGTCATGGAAGGCTTCTAACTGTTGATAGACTGATTAAATGGGGGCTGCAAATGAATCCAACACTAAAAGGAGATCACAAATGGCCGCTAGGATCTTTAATATGACTTACGTTGAGTATGTCCATGCAATCTAAAAGGAGAGGAATGCTAGACTTTTTGAAGGAGTGGCAAGGAATTCTGAGAATATGACTAGAGAAATCTCTTGTGCATGCAATATTAGAGTGACATGAATGCTTAGAAGTCGACTACAGCAGTTGTAATTCTTAACTTAAAGTTTAGAATTGCAGGCAGAAAAGGCATAAAGATACTTTTGTACTAGGAGTAGCTAGTCGAGTATGATTAAACTTGATTTGTAATGTTCTCACAAGGTGATTAATAAAAATATTAATTACCAAAAAATAACATCTCCCTCTTCAGTATGGATGTCACTGGATGTGAACATTGAGAAGGCACAATATGTTATCATACACAAGAACTTGTTGCAAATAGCATATTATCTGAACACCGGATCAACAAGTTGAAGTTGGCTAGCCTACTGCAAGTATATTGGTTGAACTGGCCCTCAGTTTCTTAAAAAATTAGTGTCTTTGTCTTATAGATGAAGATATTACATAAAAAATAAAATAGGATGGTAAAAATGAAAAAGTAATAATGGCATGTTATGTAATTAAAGAATGCTTACCAAAATGAAAGATAAGTTCTATAAAGTAATTGTAAGACAAACGATGTTATATAAGAATGAATGTTAGGCTACTAAAGGTCTACACATGAACAAGATGAGTATCATAAGATGTTGATGTTATGATGGATATTCGATTACAGGAGATTAGACCAAATTAAAAATTATCACACTTGACAGAAAGCAAGTAGCACACATTAAGTATGAAATGAGAGAAGATCGTTTGTGTCCGACCCGAGTTCTCTCTCTGTAAACTGTTGTGACGACACCTAGTCTCTAACACTAAGTAAGCCTAATACTTTCTGGGAAAAAAAGAATTTAAAAGTACAACTAGCCATCTAACAGGTAAATATAGATAAAGTGTTTAAAATACCGCTCTACATGCACAATAATAACACCCCCGACCGCTAATAACACCCCCAAAATCCAAAATCTCATGAACCACAAACTAGAGAAAATACATAGTGTTCTAACTCCAGAAGTCTAAACAAAAGTAATTACAGAAGGTCTATAATAAAAGGGAGAATAGAGAGGTACATCTCGGTCTGCAGACGCGGCAGATATACCTCGAAGTCTCTAAAATCGCTACGCATCACTGAAAGTATGGCTGCAAAGTAGAACCTGGATCTGCACACGAAAAATATGTGCAGGAAAGGGCATGAGTACAGCACAGCGGTACCCAGTAAGTGTCAAGCCTAATCTCGATCGAGTAATGACGATATCAGGCCAGGGCCCTACAAGTTATATATAACAAGGAAAAAGTAATATGAAATGAGACATTATAATTAAATGTTAACAGTCAATAAGGATGAATTCACAGAAAGAAATAACTCAATACACAGAGATAGCAATAGGGGATCTTCCAGGATAGCGTCCCGTAGTCCCAAACGTAAATGTGCGGAGGATCTTTCGGGATATCGTCCCGTAGTTCAAATCGTAAATATGCAGGGGGATCTCCTAGAAATACCGATCCGTAGTTCCAAAGTAAACATGCCGGGAGATCTCCCGGAACACCGATCCGTAGTCCCAAAGTAAATACACAACAGTAACAAGAAAGAGTTCTATAATTTCTATTCAAGTTCGTATCACGAGAACATGAAATTTCTACTCTAAACATGCTACACAAAATCAAAGTAAGTAGTTAAGCAGGTAATGCAGTTAAGTCACATAAGCATACTTTCCTAAGCTAAATAGGAGGCTTCATATACTAGTGTTGCTCGTATAAGAGTCAACGTAGATATTTGCTTAATGAAAATGGGATTTTTCAACAATTAGCACATGTACGCACTCGTCACCTCATGTAAACATCATTCATATAACAACAGTACCAAAATCCTAAGGGAAGTTCCCCCACACAAGGTTAGGCAAGCCACTTACCTCGAACCAACTCAAAATAAATCAGATATTACACTTGTGCCATGAGTATCCAACTCCGGGTGGCCTAAATCTAATCAAATTAATATCATAACGTAAATACAACTGCAAAAAACTAATTTAGCTAATGAAATCGAAGCTAAGGCAAGAAAATAAAAAATGCCCAAAAATCCTCCCTGAGTCCACGTCTTAGAATCGGATAAAAAGTCACAAATTACGAACACTCATTCACTCACGAGTCTAACCATACAAATTTCACTCAAAACGGATACCAAATTCTCGATCAAAACCCCAAAACTAGGGAAAGAACTTTCATCAATTTTTCCAATTTTCGCCTCCTACCGAGCTCTCAATCCAATTTTTGAGTTATGAACTCAAACCCTCAATTTTGGAATTTAAATTTTGCCCAGATGCGACCTTAATCGTGATCGCATAAATTCCCATGCGATGGCGAAGAAAAACTTCGTTGGCTCCCAGGTTTACACTACACGCACGCGTAACACCCCACGCGGATGTGATGCCTACAATGCTCAGCCCTACGCAATCACATTTGACCTCATGCAAATGTGAAGAGAATCTCTCCACTCCACAGCAGCCTCACTTCTTCTCGAAAGCGGCATAGCCCACACGTTCGAGATTCACCCTTCGACCATTACTACGCTTTCGCATATCACTTCCCGCGAATGAGATGAACAAAGCTCCCTCCACCTCAGCTAAACCTATACGATGGCGAGCCTCCTTACGCGACCGTGATGAAGGATTGTCTGCAATAGAAAAACCAGAAAAGTGTTATCCTTCTAAGTCCAAAAATGACCCGTTGAGCATTCGAAACACACCCGAGGCTCCTAGGACCTTAATCAAACATACCAACCTATCTTAAAACATGATTTGAACTCAGTCGAACTCTCAAATAGCATCAAACAATGCTAAAACCACGACTCAACCTCCAATTTAAGCCTAATGAATATGAAATCTCAAGAATTCTACAACCAATACCAGAACCAATCAAACTATGTCTGATTTACCCCAAATTTTGCATGTGTCACATTCAACATTATAGAACTATTCCAACTTTCAGAATCAGATTCTGACCCAGATATCAAATTTTCACTATCGATCCGAAACTTCAAAAATTTAACTTTCAGCATTTCAAGCCTAAATAAGCTACGGACCTCCAAAACACAATCTGAACATGTCCCTAAGCTCGAAATCACCCAATGGAGCTAACGCAATAGACGAAATTCCATTCCTAAGTCGACTTCACATCGTTCCGACAATGGTCCAAATTCTTAAGCTTAAAGTCTCATTTAGGGACAAAGTGTCCGAAACTCAAAATGAATTTTCCGGACAAATAACAATAATAAAAATAAACACGGGGAAATCAGTTAATAGGAGATCGGGCCATTATTATCAAAACAACTGGCCGGGTCGTTACATCATCCCCCTCTTAAGACATTTGTTTGTCCTCAAACAAGCATAGAGACATACCTGAAGTGGCAAAAAGATGGGGGTAACGGCTGCGCATATCCTGCTCGATCTCCCATGTCGCCTCCTCGACCGGCTGACCCCGCCACTGAACCTTTACTGATGCAATATTCTTTAACCTCAGCTTTCGAACATGCCTGTCCAAAATAGCCACTGGCTCCTCAAAATAAGATATATCCTTGTCCAACTAGACTAAGCTGAAATCCAACACGTGCGACGGGTCACCGTAATATCTCCGGAGCATCGAAACACGAAATACTAGATGAACTCCTACCAAGATGGGAGGTAAGGCAAGCTCATAAGCAACCTCTCCAACACGCCGCAACACCTTGAAGGGGATAATAAACCTTGGGCTCAACTTGCCCTTCTTCCCAAATCTCATAATGCTTTTCATAGGAAAAACCCTAAGCAAAACCCGCTCTCTGACTATAAATGAAACATTGTGATCCTTCCGGTCCGCATAAATCTTCTATCTAGACTGGGTTGTGTGGAGTTTATCCTGAATCACCTTAACCTTCTATAAGGCATCCTGAACCAAGTTTGTGCCCAATAATCTAGCCTCGTCTGGCTCAAACCAACCCATTGGAGATCTACACGGCCTACCATACAAAGCCTCATACAGTGCCATTTGAATGTCGGACTGATAACTGTTATTGTAGGCAAACTCCTTCAATAGCAAGAACTGATCCCAAGAACCTTCAAACTCTATCACACACGCACGGAGCATATCCTCAAAAATCTGAATAGTGCTCTCGGACTGTCTGTCTGTCTGAGGGTGAAATGATATGCTCAACTTCACCTAAGTACCCAACTCATGTTGTACAGCCATCTAGAACCATGATGTGAACTAAGTACTTCTATCTGAAATAATGGAAACTGAAATACCATGCATATGAACAATCTCCCAGAAATAAATCTCCACCAACTGCCCGAAGAATAGGTGGTACGCACAGGAATAAAGTACATGAACTTGGTCAGTCGATCCACAATCACCCAAATGGCATCGAACTTCCTCAAAGTCCATGGGAATCTAACTACAAAGTCCATGGTGATCCACTCCCCCTTCCACTTCGGAATATCTATCTGCTGAAGCAAGTCACTCCGTCTCTGGTGCTTATATTTCACATGTTGATAATTGAGGAACCGAGCTACAAACCCAACTATCTTTCTTCATTATCCTCCACCAATTATGCAGCCTCAAATCCTGGTACATATTCGTGGAACCCGAATGGATGGAATATCGCAAACTGTGGGCCTCCTCTAGAATCAACTCTCGAAGCCCATCAACATTGGGTACACATATCCGAACCTACACCCTTAATACCTTTTCATCACCAATGGTCACATCTCTGGCATCACCATGAAAAACCGTGTCCTTGAGGACAAGCAAATGTACGTCATCATACTGACACTCTCTGATACGATCAAACAAGGAAGGCAGAGAGACCACACAAGCTAGGACCTGACAGGGCTCTGAAATATCAAACCTCACAAACTGGCTGGCAAGGACCTGAACATCCATCGCCATGGGCCTCTTTGCTGCTTGTAGATAATCCAAACTCCACAAAAATTCTCTGTCCCACGACTCAAACATTGGCCACCCCATTAGACTTTCCTGGATGGTACAATATAGTGATGTCATAATCCTTAAGAAGCTCTAACCACCTCATCTGATATAAATTTAGGTCCTTTTGCTTGAACAAATGCTGCAAACTCCGGTGATTAGTATAGATCTCACATGGAACAACGTACAAATAATGATGCCAGATCTTCAAGGCGTGAACAATAACAGCTAACTCGAGATCATGGATAGGATAATTCTTCTCATGCACTTTCAGCTGTCAGCACGCGTAGGCAATCACCCTACCATCCTGCATCAATACCGCCCCAAGTTCAATCCTCGAGGCATCACAATAGATAGTATAAGACTTTGAACCCGTAGGCAATATCAATACTGGGGCTGTAGTCAAAGCTGTCTTAAGATTTTGAAAGCTCTCTTCACACTCTTTCGTCCACCTGAACGGAGCACCTTTCTGGGTCAGCCTAGCCATAGGTGCTGCAATAGATGAAAATCCCTCAACAAATCGATGGTAGTAACCCGCCAAGCCAAGAAAACTATGGATATCTGTAGCTGAGGATGGTCTAGGCTAACTCTACACTGCTTCCACTTTCTTGGATCCACCTTGATCCCTTCACTCGATACCACGTGACCCAAGAATGTCACGGAATCCATCCAGAACTCATATTTTGAGAACTTTGCATATAATTTCTTTTCTCTCAAAGTCTGAAGCACTATCCTCAGATGCTACTCATGATCCTTCCAACTCCGGGAGTATACCATAATGTCATCAATTATGGCAATGATGAATGAGTCAAGATATAGTTGGAATACACTGTGCATCAAATGTATAAATGTTGTTGGGGCATTTGTCAACCCAAATGACATAACAAGTAACTCGTAATGACTATATCGAGTCCTGAAAGAAGTCTTCGGGATATCTGGCTCCCAAATATTCAACCGATGATAACCTAAACACAAGTCAATCTTAGAAAACACTCGAGCACCTTGCAACTGATCAAACAGATCATCAATATGAGGCAAAGGATACCGATTCTTCACTATAACTTTGTTCAACTAGCAATAATCGATGCACATACGTATAGAACCATCTTTTTTCTTCACAAACAGGACAGGAGCACCCCAAGGCAACACACTGGGATGAATAAAGCCCTTATAAAGCAATTCTTGTAACTGATCCTTCAACTCAGGATGAGCCATACGATAAAGAGGAATAGAAATGGGCTGAGTGCCCGGTAACAAATCAATGCTGAAATTAAAATCTCTCTCTGGTGGCATACCCGGAAGATCAGCTGGAAACACATCAGAAAAATTCCTCACTACTGGGATTGACTCAACTGTAGGAGTATCAATACTGACATCTCTCACATAGGCTAGATATGTGTCATATCCCTGCTCAACCATTCGTTGAGCCTTAAGAAATGAAATAACTCTGCTGGAGTGTGATCTAAAGTACCCCTCCACTCCACTCGCGGTACACCTGGCATAGCCAGCATCACAATTTTGGTGTCACAATCAAGAATAGCATAATGGGGAGCAATAATAAATTGGCTCTGGTCTCAAAACCACTAAGAACAATCAAACATGACCGATAAATGCGGTCCACACAAGAGAATCTCCCACGGGAGTAGAAACATAAATAGGGGAACTTAACGAATATCGATATACACCCAAATATGGGGCAAAATAAGAGGACACATAAGAATAAGTAGATTCTGGATCGAATAGAACCGATGCATCTCTATGACAGACCAGAACAATACCTGTGATCACAGAATCAGAGGAAACAGCCTTAGTACGGTCATGAAGAGCATAGTATCTGCCCTGACCTCCCCCTCTAGGATTACTTCTACCACCCCGACCTCCACCTCAGGCTAGCTGAGCAGGTGGGTGGCAGCTAGTGCTGCAATCATAGCCTGAGGGCTTGGTGGAGCACATTATGGCTGAAAAGGTTGTGGAGGTGCACCCCTCCTAAGTCAAGGGCAATCCTGTGACAACCCAAAGGGTCATCACTTGTTTTCTCAGACATTTCGAGCTTCTGAGGCCTTGAAAACCTCATTTATAGTCGCCTCGATTTGCATGCGCAGTCCGGGCGAGAAGCTGAAAAATTTACATGTTGAAATATATGAGTTATGTGAAAAATTTGAAGAATTTTGATATTAATATTGATATAGTTGACTTTGGTCAACACTTTTGGTAAACGGACCGGGACCCGTGATTCGACGGTCTTAGAAAATCCGTAGAAAAATATGGAACTTGGGCGTATGCCCGAAATCAAAATCGGAGGTCCAAAACCCCGGTAAAAGAATTTTTCTGATAAATTGTTTTCTGAAAATGTTTAAGGAAAATGAAACTGAAATTTGATCAAAAAGTAATGGTATCGGGCTCGTATTTTGGTTCCGACGCCCGGTACAAGTCATAATTATTGGTTAAGCGCTTCCTGTAAAGTTTGGTTGAAAACGGACGTCGTTTGACGTGTTTCGACCTTAAATTGGAAAATTTGGAAGTTTTTGAAATTTGAAAGATTTCTTGGATTTCATGGTTTAATTCATTGTTTTTG
>MU667288.1:67292-108934 GCA_026770625.1 Nicotiana glauca | reverse complement strand
CTAAATTTATTTATTCCGCAGTAGTCATAGTATTATATTTAAATGTTTTAAAATGAGAGTTGTAACCAATGGAAATACGCGTAAGAGTTGGCTTGCCTAGCTCCCATTAGTAGGCGCCATCACGACTCCCGATGGTGGGAAATTCTGGGTCGTGAATAATCCCTCACCACATGGCGTTGTTTCCATACTCAAAACAAGCTCTGGGAAGGCATGGCGATTTTGGCTGGCTCGGGCCAGGTGTGCTGGACTGACCATTGAAAGCACCCACTGCAATAGGCGTACTAGATACTGGAGGTGCATAATAAGGCTCCTAAGGTCTAGGAGGAGCTAGAATACCACTGGCTACTGGAAGAGCTGAATAAACGAGGCGACTTATATAACCCCTACCATGACGAACTGCTACTGGAGTACGGGCACCAGAATAATGGCCTGACTCTCAAGACCTCTTGGCCTCTCTCCTCTCTATCCCCGAGCAAGCATGCCCTCTACTCTCCTAGCAATGCTCACCACTTACTGATAAGTAACATCCATCTCCAACTCCTGGTCCATGCTAGACTTGATATTGGGAATGTGTCCCTCAACAAACCGACTAACTCTCTTATGAACTGTAGAATCCAAGGTCGGTGCATGTCTAGCCAAGTCGGTGAAGCGGACAGCATACTCCAAAATAGTCACAGTACCCTAGTGCGAATGCTCAAACTCTGCGTGCCATGTGTCCCTGAGGCTCCGAGGAACAAACTCCCTCAAGAACATATCTGAAAACTGGGTCCATGTAAGGGAAGATGCCTCAGCAGGACTGTCCAACTCAAAAGTACGCCAACACTGATAGGCTTCTCCTCGAAGCTGGAAGGCAGTGAAAGAAACCCCACTCGATCCTGATATACCCATAGTGCAGAGGATACGGTAGCACTCCTCTAGGAATCCCAGAGCATTATCTGATGCTAGACCACCGAATGTAGGAGGCGTGTACTTTTTGAACCTCTCAAGCTTCTGCTGCTCATCCTCTGAAGATGTTTCCCTATCCTTAGGTTTGACTGGGGCTACATGTGGTATCGATATAACCTTGAGGATCTGATCAACTTGAACCTGCTGCTTTGGGGAATCACCCTGCCTGAGCTAGAGTGGTGTACATGCTCATGAACTGCGCAAGGGTCTCCTAGAGAGATAGAGTAATATTAATATCTGTGGCGACGTGAAATCTGATCACAAACAATATCAATATCTATTGCAGCAACGCATCCCAAATAACAATATCAAAACTACAAACAACTACGACGTAGATCTCAACATAAGAGAAAGGAACCAAAGCAAGTAAATACTCTAAGGCAAACCAATATTAAATATCGAAGCGAAATAGAAGCAAGTAAAGGCAAATAGACAAATAAAGGCATAGAACAAATAAAATGAACAACAAAAAAAGCATGGATGAACGGGACAAGTGAAGGAACTCCTCAAGTAAAGAGATCAAGAGCAACACTACTATATTCTCAATATGAGAATTTTACTATGAAGGAAGGAGAAACTATCCAGGAGATGCACACAAGGTTCAAAACATTAACAAATGAACTTAAATCTCTTGGGAGAATTATCCTTGAAGAAGACAAGGTTGAGAAAATCTTTACAAGAGTTTTACCAGTGACTTGGGAAAGAAAAATCATTGCTATTCAGGAATCCAAGAACATTGCTACCTTCAGGTTGGATGAACTGATTGGAAATCTCACTGCCTATGAACTGAGGAGGCTAACCATGAAAATGGCTGCACCCAAGAAGGATAGAAGTCTGGCTCTTAGAATAGATGAAGGTGCAGATATGGAGCATGATAAAGTGGTTATGATCACAAGAGATTTTAAAAAGTACCTAATGAGAGGAAAAGGATCTTCAAGAGGTACAACCTCCAACAAACCAAGGGCTCCTGAGAAACAGACTAACGAGGGTTGCTACAAATGTGGTAAGACTTATAACATGATCAAAAATTGTCCTTAGTGGGAAATTAAATGGAAGAAGGAAAGGGTTGAACGAAGGAATAGGTTCAACCTAAAAGGAAGAAAGGATCAACAAAGGTTATCAGAGAATCAGATGATAAACAAGAGGTAAGTGTCCTTTTTCTCAAAGACAAGATTAAATTTTTGTCTAAAGAAAAGTTCTCTGAACTATTGCTAAACTTCATTGATGAGTCTGAGATAATTAACAATGAGAAGGATGATCTATCTAGGGAGTGTGCAATCTTAAAATCCAAGTGCAAAAATCTAGAATCTAGGGCTAATGAGAGTGACAGTAAAAATGTTGAGTTGAAGAACTAGATTCTTGAACTTGAAACCAGTGTCCTAGAGCTTAGGTCTGAAAATTTAAAACTAAAACTAGGAACAGGAAAGAAGAAAGCTAATCATACACACCTCATCTTAGAAGAAAACTTAGGAAAAATGAAAGATGAATTGTACAGGAAGGATGAACAGATAAGAGTTTTAAAAGAATACCTAGGGAAGGTAAAGCATGGACTAGACAGAACTTGCAAATGGCTTAAGGCTTCTGATGCACTTTCTTGGATACAAGAACATCACAATAGCAACAAAAAAAAGACTTGGCGATGGGACTCAAACACCTAAGTGGGACCCTAAAATCAAGTACCTCACTCTTCCTGAAAACAAAATTTGCACACACTGTGGCAAGACTGGTCATTACAAAAATGAATGTAATGCAAAAGAAAATGCCAATCAATAGAACAAAGCCTTTGTTCAAGAAAAAATTAGGTTGTCTGGGTGGGAACAAAGGAATTTGATTTGCCCCTTTACCTATATAAAGGGACCCAAACTAGTTTGGGTTCCTAAGACTAACCCTTGATTTCGTTTTTAAAATCCAAGTGAAGGGAAGAGGCCAAATATGGTACATGGATAGTGGCTAATCAAAATATATGACTGGAAGCAAGAACCAGTTCCTTTCACTTGAGGACTTGAAAGGAGGTAATGTATCCTTTGAAAATGGGAAGAAAGGTGAGATCATTGGGGTTGGAAAGGTAGGTAATATAGACTCTCACTCTATTGAGAATGTGTACTTGATAGATGGCTTAAAGTATAGCCTAATTAGTGTGTCACAACTGTGTGACAGAGGTAACCTTGTAGCATTTACCTCCACCAAATGTTTTCTGATTAACCTTACCACTGACAAGAATTTTTTAGGGAAAAAGATTTAACAATATTTACATTGTAGGTTTGTCCACTTATTCAGAAAATAAACTCACATGCTTATGTATGTTGGATAATGATCCCATCATGTGGCACAAAAGACTTGGTCATGCAAGTCTGAATCAACTCAACAAATTAGTCTCCAAAGACTTGGTGATAGGTCTACCTAACATCAAGTTCAAGGAAGACAAAGTTTGTGAGGCATGTGAAAGGGGAAGCAGGTAAGATCATCTTTTAAAATCAAGAAAATGGTAAGCACAACCAGGATATTGGAACTGGTTCATATGGATCTATGTGGTCCAATGAGAACATTCAGCAGAGGTGGTAAGAAATATGTAATGGTACTTGTTGATGATTATTCTAGGTTTACCCGGGTACTATTCTTAACATCTAAAGATAAAGCATTTGACATGTTTACTGCTTTTGTTAGGAAGACTCAGAAACAATTAGGAAATCAACTTGCATTTATTAGGTCTGATCATGGAACTGAATTTGAAAATACCAAGTTTACTGAATTTTGTGATGAGCATGGCATAGATCATAACTTCTCTGCCCCGGGACTCCTCAACAAAATGAAGTAGTTGAAAGAAAGAACAGAACTCTTGAAGATATGGCTAGGACTATGCTTCTTTCTAGTAAATTGCCTCACAGCTTCTGGGCAGAGGGTGTAAACACTATATGTTACATCATCAATGGGTGCATGACTAAAACTCTTATAGAGAAGACTCCCTATAAGTTACTTAAATAGATAAAGCCAAATATATCCTATCTTAGGGTATTTGGATGTAAGTGCTTTGTGCACAATCATGGAAAAGACTCCCTAAGTAAGTTCGATCCCATAAGTAGTGAGGGAGTATTTTTGGGATATTCTTCACATAGCAAAGCATATAAAGTATTCAATAAAATAATCGTGTGTGTAGAAGAAAGTGTGCTTGTAGTGTTTGATGAAACTAACATTCTTTCTGAGAGACAGGAATATGAAGATGAGGCGATTGGGCTGGTAAGAGATTTGACTGAAGTCCCAGCACAAATTAAAATGGCACCAAAAGAAGGAACAGGTGATGGAACAGGTTCTTCCATCCAGAGCAACCTAACAGGGGGAACTGATCAAATAGGAACTGAAAACAATCCCATAAAGGAACATGTTCGTGACCCTATTCCACAGCAACAGAACATGGGAGAAACATCTAGCAGAAATTAGTTGGTTGTGAAACCTTATAAGTATCAAAGTTCTCATCCCATTGAGAACATAATTACTGATCCAAACTCTGGAGTCAAAACTATATCACAATTAAAGAATTTGTGTGCTTTTGATGCTTTCCTATCTCTTATTGAACCTAAAAATGTTGTTGAGGCTTTGCAGGATGCAGACTGGGTAAATGCAATGCAAGATGAACTCAATCAGTTTGAGAGAAGCCAAGTTTGGCAACTAGTTCCAAGACCCAAGGACAGATTAGTCATTGGCACAAAATGGGTCTTCAAAAATAAACTTGATGAAGATGGATCTGTTACAAGAAATAAGGCAAGACTTGTGGTACAAGGTTACAGCCAAGAAGAGAGTATAGATTATGATAAGACTTTTGCTCTTGTTGCAAGACTATAAGCAATAAGACTCCTCATAGCCTTTGCAGCACACATGGAATTCACTCTTTATCAAATGGATGTCAAAAGTGCCTTCCTGAATGGCTACCTAAAAGGAGAAGTGTTTGTAAGACAAACTCCACGATTTGAAAGCAAGGAATGCCCTTAACATAAGTACAAATTAGACAAGGCTCTCTATAGAATCAAGCATGCTGGCAGAGCATGGTATGAACGATTATCAAAATTCCTGCTTGAACATGGCTACAAAAAGAGGTAAAATTGACAGTATCTTGTTCTTGAGGGAAAAAGGTACAAATCTTCTAGTGGTACAAATATATGTTGATGACATAATTTTTTGGCTTCCACTGATAAACTAAATAAGGATTTTGCCAAATTAATGGGAAGTGAGTTTTAAATGAGTATGATGGGTGAGCTTAACTTTTTGTTAGGCTTGCAAATCTAACAAAGCCCAAATGGAACCATGATCCGTCAGCAGAAATACGCAAAAGAGCTGATCAGAAAGTTTAAAATGGATGAATCAAAGGAAATAGACACCCCCATTACAACTACCACCAAATTAGACATAGATGATCCAGGTTCATCTGTTGATTAGAAGTTGTATAGGGGTATGATTGGTTTTCTTCTGTATCTTACTGCTAGTAAACCTGACATAGTTTTCAGTGTAGGGCTCTATGCTCGTTTCCAGGCTAATCCAAAGGAGTCTCACTTGACTGTTGTCAAGAGGATATAGAGATATTTAAAAGGTACTATTGATCTGTGTCTTTGGTACCCTAAAGGGAGTAATTCAATCTAGTAGGGTATGCTAATGCTGATTATTTAGGTTTTCTTGTGGATAGGAAAATCACCTCAGGTATGACTCATTTTCTTGGTTCATATATTGTATCATGGGCCACTAAAAAGCAAAACTTAGCGGCCTTATCCATTGCTGAGGATTAATATGTTGCTACTGCCTCTTGTTGCTCAATTGTTATGGATTAAACAACAGATGATAGACTTCGGTATTGAAGTGGGTTGCATTCCTATATTTTGTGATAACACTAGTGTTATAAGTATGACAATAAACTCTATTCATCATAAGAGTACTAAGCACATAGATGTTAAACACCACTTCTTAAGAGATAACTATGAGAAAGGATTGATATCCATAGAATTTTGTGCTACTGATAAACAAATTGTTGACATATTCACTAAAGCACTAAGTAGAGAAAACTTTGAGTGGAACATGTTGGAATTAGGGATGATTAAGATCACCTAATAGGTCCAAATCAGAATGCATAATGAAAAAAAAAGGAAAATGAAAAAAAAAAACATTTTTTTGGCTAGGAACTTTGAACTTGTGTAAATATCTAGATTAATTCTTACTCAGCTTAATACTTTAATTAGTATACTCCTGTGACATGTGTTAATATGACTAACTGATCTCTTACAAAATTTTCTCTATTATGGTAATTTGAGGCATGTTCAAGAGAATTCTAAATGAAGAACCTGGTTCATCAGTATGAGTTCATCTGAAAGCTAATGTATGTTTTCTATAATCTGCACAAATATAAATATAAATATTTAAATCATGAGCAGAAGTCCTACATTTGTTAAATTCCTAGAAAATTTTATATGTTAGCTTTGAACTAGTTCCGTCTACCTAGAACTCTAAATCAAAAAAATTGCCTAAAATCAAGAGAAGATAAACCAATCATTCAAACCTGAAATTTCAAGTTGATTAGACCTCTAATTGACCACTGAGAAAGTCGATGTTACCCATTAAATGTGTATCTCTCTTTAAATAAACATCATTTCTCTGCCAACTCTATAATTCTATGACCGTCATTTTTTCTACTCTCTCTTGCTATCATCTTCTCCAAAATTTGAACTCCCTAATTCTCTCAAAACTTAGCGATCATGTCTAACCTATAAGATAATCCTGGAACTCCTCCACAACCTACTCCATCTGATTCATCCCCCTCTTCTCCACCTAGCACTACTCCCAAACACAAGCTAAGAATGGTTAAAATGCTTGCTCGAAAAACAGTAGCAACTGGATCTCTTAGGAAGAAATTGAATGAAAAATTGAAGGCAAGTTAAGATCCTATCTCCGACTCCAATTCTGATTCTGAGTCATACAAATCTGCAAGTGAGGGGGAAGGGCTTGAGTCTTCTGACTCTGAAAGGACTCAAGAATCCCTTTCTAAGGTACATTCATCTGTAATTAAAAACCTAGAGACTAGGTTTGTTCTAGTTGGACCCACTAGGGATATTGAATTACCTGAGATACGAAGGAGTAAAGGTAAAAAGAACTTTGGGAAAAAAAAAGGGTTCATGTGGTGAAGTGAGGAGAATTGGGAAAGGAGTGGTTGATTAGTCACCCACTGCTAGACTGTTTGTGCCTACTATCTGTGGGGCTGAACAAGAACTTTAAAAAAGAAAGTGTCAAGAAGTCAGGGAGAAGTGGTTCTGGGGAAGCTGCTGAAAGGTTGGTTAACTTAAGCTCACAAGGAGATGAACCTGGTTCATCTATTGAAGAAACCCTAGCAGGCCTGTTGAAAAAGGTTGGAGAGAGTTATGATCCAAAGAAAAGATGCTCTACCATACCTAAAGCTCCCAGTGCTCCCAAATCCTCGAAGAAGAGAAAGGCTCCCTTCCCAACACCTATTGCCTTTTCATTGCCAAAAGGTAGAGCCACAAGAAGCAAGGTGAAACATAGTGTCACGCCTCCTTTTTTATACACCTACGCCGAAGGATAGATGTATAAGGGAGTTTTTCCACTTTAAGTAAAATTATTCGAAATGGGATTATTTAATGATCAGAGTCGCCACTTGGGATAGGTTTGGATTTTGGTGTCTCAAGTCACCGGTTTATCTTGAATTCCAAATCGAGAAAATTTTGACTTTCCGAATGGAGTCTGCGAACCATAAATTCTGAATAAGGAATTATGTTGACCCGGGGGAAGGTGTTAGGTACCCCCGGATCTTGTGGTTCTAGCACGGTCACTTAAAATATTATAAATGGCTTAATATATGATTTTAATACATGTCATCCTATAATGCAATTTTAAAATTATTTATCGCTTTTAATTAATTTAAGGAAATTGAACATCGTTTAAAATATATTTTTGGATCACGTCACATGAAATGCACCCGGATCCTCTACACATTTTATACAACATTTTGAGATTTGGATTTGGGTCACATGAAATGCACACCCGAATTTAGGAAGGTAAAATTACTAAAGAACGCGCCTAAAGTGACTAATGTGTTATTAACTTTGCGGGAGGTCATGAAAATTTGCTAAATGGCACGTCCCGAGTTCTAAATATTTTTAATGAAGTAATTAAAAAGGGCCACGCAATTTGTGATTTTATTTAGCGCGGCACACCTCAAATTATTTTAAGGATCATCCTAAAATGAACTATTATTTTCTATTAATGATTGTCTCTAAAACAACTTAATTAATTAGCACTACAAATTAATTATTATCGAAAATATTAAAGGTTCGGCCTCAAGATCATGTCCAAATTTAAACAAAAGGGAAACCCCTTAATTCAAATTTGCTACGTAACTTGGAAGGCCCAAAATTATATTGCAAGATTAAACTAATGATTTCAAATAGGAATTCGGGCCTTTAGCATATTTTGGGCTTCGAAACCAGCCCAAGAGGAGTGAAAATGCCTTCCGCTTTATAAAAGTTGTCCAAATGGCTGGGCTTGAGTACAGGCTCAATTTGAAGAGGTATGTTCTTAACAGACTGCCAAGTGCACTGGCCCAGGGCTGAAAATACTTGGACTCCTCACCAAATAACCGGGCCTAATGTTAGGCCTGGTTTTCATGGCCCAAATAATGTAAGCAGCAACAGAAACTGAAATATACACATGACTGTGAGATCCAAATTTGATTATCTAATTCGTTGTTGACGTCAATTAACATTAATCTGATCCATAGACTAGCTTCTTTTGAATCTCACTCGTTGATTAGCGGATAAAAAAGTAATGATATACATGTGCATGAAATGGATTTATTTTCTCAGATACCAAACTTCTAATCAATTTTCCTAAAGACTAAAATATAGGAATTAATGCATTGATACACCAGATTATTTCCAGCACCCCTTAAACTAACAGAAATATGCTAACACATGTCAATTATTCAATTTGTGATTCAACTTCTGATGGAAAAACAATTGAGATTTGAAAATCTATCAAGGAAAGTTTAGAGTAAAAATTCATACGCAAAATATAGGGGGGCAAGTACTGATAAAACCCTAAACCAATTTCTATATTCAAATTAACAATAGCTTATAACACCTATCTAAATTATTAAATTGAAACAAACACATAGAATCATGCTACAGTTCACAGTCCGCAGTTAATACAATAAGGTTTAAGCTAAGTCATGGAGTTACTTGAAACATAATGAATTAACCAATCATTTAAAAGACAAACAACAACAGGAAAAAAGAATAGTGTCGCACTTTTATTCCACTTCTAACTGGAGAGCTACATCAGGACCAATTCAGGATGTGTACCTGGAAATCAACCCAAAAATGAAGTGAAGTTGAAGTCAGCTAGGCAGCAACAAACAAACAGTAATCAATCAACAACTGGAGATCAATTTCTGGCCCAGAAGTAGTGTAAAACAGCCAGGAAATAGTTTCAAATGAACAAACAGCAGTGAACAACCAAAATCAGTCTGAAAGACCCAGTTGAAACTCAAAACTCAACTCAGGAACTTCTGAAGCTTCGACTACTGGATTTCCAGGGCAAATCAAACCATTTTTTAACTTTATATAAGCTGTAGATTTAATTCAAAGCTGGACCTCAAGGTTTTCCTAAGTAATTTCAATGGAATAGTGATTTTTTGGAGTTGTTTGTTGCCCTGAAGTTTCAGAACTTTTCAGTATTTCTAAGTCTAATTTTTTTGGATTTTTGGATTTTCTAATCTTTCTAGGCTCCTCTAATTTTGAATTTTTGAATTTTTTTCAGATCTGAAACTTTCTAAAACTTCTCTGATTTTTCCCTCTCAAAACTTTTCAGATTTTTTAAACCTCTAAACTTGCCTTGCAAGGCAAGGGGCATGCCCTTTTATAGGCAAAACTATGGCAGCATCAGATTTTTTCTTTTACATTTTAAGTCCCTCTTTTATTTTTAGATCTTAGCTATTTAGTCCTTAGTTATTGGCTTGTTGGCCAAATAACACTACTAAGTTCCTGAAATTCAAATTAGAAACCCCTTCTAGAAGGTTCTAGGGGGTTCTATTTTAGTTACTGCAGGATTTTCTTAATTGAACCATCTATACTACCCCTACATTAGTCCTAAAATTACTAACCTATGTTAACTAAACCCCAGTCCCTTTTACCCTAGTCAAAATTGACTATGGTTAATTAACCAAGGAGCTGGAATGATCAGCTATAACCAAACCAATTCGATCAGCACTAGAAATTAATTATAATAAATTTGTTATTAAACTAACAAAATAATAAATTAGCAACTAAAATCAAACAAATAGAACTGAAACTACACTATGAGGAGTGGCAAAATAAACAAAACGAAATCAAAATGTAAAACAGTAGCAAACAGGGAATCCTACGGTTAAAATTAAACAGGCAATCAAATCAAATAACAAGAACGAAATTAAAACTGTAATCGGAACAAATAAGAACCCTAAATCAATCCTAACTCAAACAAAAATGAAAGAAATACTGAAGATGAATCGAAAGAAAAACAAAACAGAAAACTATGCATTAAAGAAAAAATTTACAAATAACGAAGGAAAGGAAATTTAAGAACACTCACTGATTTTGGGCCTTAAATCGACTGACTTCGAATCTGGTCCCTAAATAATGTTATGTGCTTGTTCTTGCCTAGAACAAACACATATCATTATTTTGGAACCTGTTCGAACACTGATTAGCCTTGAAAATTCGATCCAGTCTTTGAATAAAACCCTAGATTTAAAATTCGAGGGATTACAACTGGATTTGAGGAATTTTGGTTTAGGATTCGGGAAGGAGAGGTCGAGGAGGCCATGGGGTGTGATTTTTGTGAGGTTTGAGGGTGGCGCCGCCACCGGAGAACAAAGGCGGCGGCTAGGGTTCATGGTTTCAAACGAAGATTCGAGGGGTTTGGGCGGGTTTTGAAGAAAACTGAACTTGTATTTGGAATGAGGATGAGAAGGAGAAGGTATAGTGTAAATTTGGGAGTCATCAGAATAGTTTGGGTCATCGTCGTCAGCAGATTTGATGGAGAATGTTAGGGCGGCAGGCTTCTCTAGGGTTTGGAAAGTTAGAGACATAATTGGGGGTCTGAAGGGGTAGATGTGATTCGGTCAGCTTTATACTTATGGATGGGGGCTTCAGGATCGTTAGATCAGATAACATTGACAGTCCTGATTGCTTGAGCCTGAAACGATGTCATTTTGATAGCTTGGAGGCTGGACTGGGTATTGGGTAATTTGGGCTTGGATTGGTATGAGGTAGGTTTTGGTCTGGGCTAAAATTTACAACATCCCAATATTTAAACTATCACAAGCTAGCCCGTTTTCCTTTCTCTTTCTTTTCTTTTCTTTATTTTCTTTCTTTTATTTTTATTTTTATTTTATTTTTTTGAATTTTTATTTAATACAAAATTTAAATAAAGACCTGATTTAATTCTACAACTAAACTAATTAATTTTCTAAAATTAACTAAATCCTAATTTAAAAGAAAACTAAGGACCAAATCAAAAATTAAAAGTAAAATGCAAAGAGGGCTATATTTGTTATTTTCTGCCATTTCTTGTGATGTCAATTAACTAGTGGAACTAAAAAAATATAAAATCAGGTTCTAAATGCAAGTATGCCATTTTTATATTTTTATGAATTATATCAATTAAAAATGCACATAATGCAAACAAGCACAAAATCATGCAATTAATTCCCTAAAATTCAAATAATAAAAGAAAAATCATAATTTTAAGAATTCTATAGAAATAATTCAAACGAGGTAAAAATCACGTGCTCACACAGAGTGAAGCTAATCTGCAAAGGGCTTTAGCTGAAAGTAAGAAAAAGAGAGTGGATAAAGGACAAGGAAAAGTTGCAGATTCCTCAAAGATTGCTGAGGAAGAGGAGATGGAACTGATCCATCAAGAAAGGGGTACATCAGTAGAGGCTCCGACCCCCAAGCCCGAAAATCCCAAGACTTCCTCCAAGAAGTCTTCCTCTGTGTGTGAAATTGTTGAACCTACACTAGCCAAGAGGACAAGATCTATAGTGAAAAACAAACAATCAAAAATTCCTAAAGATGAGGACCGGAGAGAAGAAGAAAATGATTTTGAGAAGAAACATGATAAGCTTGCCATGTTTAGCAAAAGAAAGATTTTAAAGGGTAGAGTGCTAAAATCCCTGGTAGAACCAGGAATAAGATTGGTGGATGCTTTAGCTGCTCAGGGATGGACGGACATGATCCTTCAAATGGATGGTAGGCTAGCCAGAAATGAGCTAATTGATATATAGCCAATTATCACTAAAAGATGGCACTAAAATTTCTCTTGTTTAATTACCAAATAAGAACTTTTTTTCTTTTGTTATGATCATATATAACATCCAAAAAATATTTTTAAAATATTTTTGCAAAGTTACCCATGGATTAATTTGGGCGAAAAATCAGCCCAACTTTAAACGTGTTGAAATGGGCTGGATCAAGATGCGTTGGGTTCAATAAATGGGCGGGACATTTTTTTTTAGGCCAATTTTGACCCTCTAGACTAATTCAAGAAGAAATAAATGGACTTCCTTGCAAGAAAAACAGGTATAACACAAGCATTTTTCTTGTCAGAGCACCATTTATCAAAAAGTTGCCTTGACAAACCACTTTGATGACTACCTGGGCTTGCCATCACCACTCACGGTTTGTCGTGTATAAAATCTTCAATACTATTCAGGGAAGAAATATGTTTGAAATTGAGGGATTTGAGCTGACAAACTGATTGCGGATCCTTTCATTCATGGCATTGATGTAAGTCTGATAGACAGCCATACACCTCGCAAGCGGAGAAGATAATATATGGGGAAATTAGCAAGTTCAGGATGGCTAGGCCAATATTCCTCCAAGATAAGGAGAAGTTCTTGTGCACGTCCCAAGTCGAAAGCAGGAATCACCACCCCACCCCCTTGCATGAGTGTTGAGAAGCTTCTCTCTTATCTGACATGGCATATGGAGTTGAACACCATAAGTTGATTCTATAATGCAAATATCTGGAGAAAACTCGGGGGTCTCAGCAGCACGGAGATGCCTGTCTTCTTCACGGGAGTAGTCTCCTGTATAGAGAACTCGAACACCAACAATATCACAACCATAAACATGGCAGCACCAAGAACATGACCGGCAGTATAACACCAAAAGCGAGTGCCATTTACTTCCAGAGTCTGATGGAAGTAGACAACCTACAGAACAAGTTTACACATGTCAAATAATCCTAGCCATATATGTTGCTAAATCTTTTAAAAGAATGATAAAGTGATCCATTGATATGGTGGGAAAAACCCAGTATACAGGTGTTATGAATAATGTTACAAAGTGGTGAACCTACACAAAAACACGGTTCTCTACAATATTAAATTAGAAACAAAAAACAATAACTATAAAACTGGTCTAACCAAAACATGAATTAGTGCCTATACTCTCTGACATTCAAAAACTGCATGTATTTCTCCCAGATTGCAGATGTCCAATGTGGCATGATGGCGGCATATTCAAGGCACAATCTATCCTTTTTCTTAGTAAAAGCATTAATTTTTTTGATAACCAGTAGGAAGATTAATTTTATTCATTTCAAGGAACTCAGAAGCTGCAACGAATACACATAAAGGTCAGAAACTCTCTTAGCTAAATGAAAAGCACAATCTATCATCAATTGCTTCTCCAAGAAAAGTTAATTCTAAGTTACATTTAACACTCTTCGGGACAATTAAACAAAAGGGAAACCAAAAGAGTCCAAAGGATTTAAATTTCAACTGCACAACCCTTATAGTCAAAAGAGATCAAATAACACAATCAGAATCCTACCTTCTCGGTGAAGAAATAACATATTGCCTTGATTCCATATTCCAGTTCATAAGCCAAGGAAACTTTTTTGTGTTAATGTTCCCATCGCATCCCCAAATTAGCTATACTCTACTCCTCCCACCATCCCTTCCCACCACTAATACCTCACCTCCACCCCAACCCCGCCTCCACGCCACCTATTCCACCACAATTTAATGCTTTAGCAAATTGGCTTTTATATTGATTCATTTAAACTTTCTTTTGATAATTGAGAAATTCTTGAGGTCAGTGGTGCACGGTTTGAAGCTAAGTGGATGATGGATCCACCCCATACTCTACCACTTAAATACCAAGCTTTTGTCTGGAGCAGGGTTCGAACCTGTTGCTTCAATTGAACTATTTTCATGTTAAAATGTTTAACTACATGAGAAAAGAGAAGCTATCATTGAATTAGTGAAGAAAGCGTATAGGAAAGAGCTCCTCATATAGGAATCTAGGTACAAGAAATAAAGGGAAGTATCATAATTACTAGCAAGTATTTCTAACATTCTAGATGCTGAACATGGAAATGGTTCAACATAACCCTTTACAATTTGAATACAAGAAAATAACCCTGCAGAGACCTCTTGCGCTTTATTTATAGATCTCTTGTGTACAGTGGCGGAGGCAGAATCTCCGGGAAGGGGGTTCAAAAAAAAATTTTGCAGCTAGTTGGAATTTAACTTATGACCTTATGAATATTTTGAACCCTCTTTACCACTAAACTACACTTTTGGGTTGTGTTAAGGGGGTTCAAAACTTAATATATAGAAGTAAAAAACAGATTTTGCCTTATATATACAGTGTAATTTTTCGGCAAAGGGGGTTCGGATGAACCCCCTTCCGCCCCCCTGCGTCCGCCACTGCTTGTGTAAAGGTAAATATCTCTCGGCAGATTTGACATGAAAGTATAAAGAACACCAAACATAATATGTTCTAAAATGACCTGAAGAGCATATACTTAAAATGACCTGAAGAGCATATACTTACCACGAATATACTTGTCTCAGGAGAGCTTTGGGAGTATATCTGCCCGACTAAGTAAGCCAACAAAAATAATGAAGAGATACATTGAAAGTTTGAAACTGTATTTTCTTGTAGATGAGAATATTGGCTTAAAAGCAATATGCATTGCAATTTGACTATCTTAAATCAGCTTCATCTGCATCGCTGTCCTAAAGTTCACCTCCTCTGCTAACTACTTTAACCACAAAAGCTAATATGAAATCAATGTACATCCTTATATTCAACCTCTACGCTTGACTCAATAACTATACCATACTTTTTTTACGAAAAAGTTATTTTTTGAGAGATTAGTAATCATATCATACTTTTTTTTTGAGAGATTAGTAACTATATCATACTGAAAAGGGATTTCTCCCATTCAGACAGTTAATTGGTAAGGTAGGTTAAATCCTATAAAGACAGTTTTTACCCTTTTTTGATACATACCTTAAAACATAATATCTGAAAGATCTCCTGTTAGGTGAGCATCCATCAATAACCAATAATCTATGCAGGTTCAGGCTCAAGTCCTCGTTTTACGTCAGCATACCTACAGGTCGGTTCGGGGTTCTGTGACGCAATATTCCATATATAAGCAAGAAACTGAATCTTAGTATATCCTCAATCTTCATATACGAGTCCATGCACCACTAAATGCACGTCCCAATAACTATTACGATGATCCTGTAGGAACTTGCTATCCTAGTATCATCGAGACCGATGATCAGAGATAATTGGCTTATCAACAAAACCTCCTGCAGCATCCAAGATCTGTTAAATGCTCCCTTATCCTAGAAATAACTTAGCATTAGGTTCCATAATCTCAATCTCCTATAAAATATCGTGGGCATGCTTCATATGTCAGATAGCCATAACTAAGTTGGAATGTGATACCTCTGTTCCATGAAAGTACTTGACAAAATGTGAAACCTTATACCAGAGTAGGTAAAAGATGTTTCTTCAGTGCAAAAATGTCAGCATGATGACATGATAAAGGTAAGCAGTGTTCCCAAGCCAAAGTGTCATAGCAAACATAGTACCAATTGGGAAGACCGAACTAATGTATCTGCATATTGAAATCTTAATTAGGTGTACTGAATAAAGTCTTTAAAACGTTATTGAACAAAAGCTGAGAAGAAGAAGAAATTAAGTGCAGTAACAAACTATTGTCTACAACTGTTGTATGCATTTGGAGGATAAATGCAAAAGATATGCTAAAATTGAGAAAATCTTCACCTTCAAGTAAGTTTCTACGTCATACTAATAGGTGAGGAAGAAAGGTTAATGTTAATTTTTTCTTTATCTTGTTCATAAACGCTTCGTTGATAAAGATGCGGCACAACCCATTTTAGTAAGATTCCGAACTAATCCATTTTATGCCAAATTAGATATCTGAAAGTTATTTTTAAGAGATACCTCATTTTTATCATTAATTATCTCCTCAGATTCAAATATCTCCTCTCCTTCTGAGTCCTCCATCTCTTCGCACTCAAACTCTACATCTTCTCCTATTTCTTCCTCTGAGTCACTTAACTCTTCCTGCTCCATCACGATTTCTGCAAGAGACTGGTCTGGCATATAATCAACGTCATTTCCATTTTCTTCGTCGCTGGATAAAATCATTGCAGTAGCACCTGAATCATGGTGCTGCATGGTTATATTTGGAGTTTTATTGATGTGATGATTTTGATCTCCAGAATCTGAAGCACTAGTTAGTGATCTTCCCATATAATGGTCAGTGTCTCCTCTGCTTCCCATGGCTTTCTGCTTTCTGGACGTGAAACTCAAGTGCATCTCCAAGTCAACCTCATTGCTTTTTCCCACAGGGCTACAGGGTATAGAACAGGCAGCATTTGAACTACTATCAACAGCATTCTGAACTTGAACGCACCTTCCTCTTGATGACTCTGAGATACTTGAGGTTCGTGCGGCAGAGGATGCAGCTTCCAAGTCACAATTTGCATCATCAGTTCTTTGCAGAAGTGGATGAAAGTCAAAACCAGATGATATTGAAGTTTTGTCCCTGAGCTTAGAAGACTTGTCAAGAAAGTTAACAGTATGGGCTAACTGTCGTGGATGATGAAAGAGGCTAAGATTTAGTTGACGTTGACAACCCGAAAAAAAATTGAACGAACTGGATGTACTTAAACCAGAGTTAGACTGATAATACGGCAAAGGGCCATCTTCAGGGGCCCGGAAGAGCAAAGGATGCATCCGTAGACCTGACTCATCTTTTCCTTCGGTAACATTCTTATTATCCTTTGAGACACTGGTTTCCTGTAGATTCTGATTACTTATAGTGTTCCTCCCAGCACTACTGCTAAACGATCCATCTTTCACAAAACAATTCTTTGCAGCACTTGCAATTTCTGAGACTGTGTTGTCTCTCACAGTATCACCTGTACAAGCATCCCCACCAAAAGCCCCTGGATACGTTCCACCATGATAGCTTTTAAAAGCCGACTGAGATATTACTCGAACAGATGGTGGAAGATTAACAGGAGGCAGGCCCGGAGCTAATTTGACCAATTGTCCATTGTTAAATTTACGGGCTCGGTATGGCCGTGAAAAGGACTCGGTTTCTGAGGCCCTTCAAGTCAGATGAGAAGCATAGTGAGTCATCACAATGGAAAATTCAGAATGTCTGCCATCTTGAGAACACAAACACAAAAATAAAGGAGATGAAAAAGAATATAAAGATGCAATGTGTACCTCATAGAAACAAGGAACTCGTTAGAGATGTGTGATTGCCCATTTCCAGAACGACGGCTATTCATCTCTTCAGCAACTAGAGAACTCTCATCTCCCAATAGCTGAGCAGGAGGAATTTTCTTTGTCAGGTCTGACATTGAATGATTCACTTGGATGCTGGATACAGCAGGCCTCCAATCTGCCAAAAAGGCCTCATGAACATAAGCTTCCTCATCTCTCTCTGTACAATTATCTGCACCACTATTTTCTGCTACAGCGTAGTCAGCAACATTATCCTGCATTTTTTTCATGAGCAAGGGCATTATAGTTTATATACAACTGCACCCAGTGGATGCATGTAGAAACAGAAATTAAAATTAAAGAGCCTTCTCAAAAGTGTAGGGAGCCAACAAAATCAGTTCATCATTCAACGAATCAACTATGCCTCAATCACAAACTGGTTGGGGTTGTACTATCTATTCCACTTTATTCGGGACATTTTAGTTTAACAACAACTACCCAGTATAGTCCCACAAAGTGGGGTCTGGGGAGGGTAATACATACACAGACCTTACCCCTGCCCAAAAGGGCAGAGAGGCTGTTTCCAATCGACCCTCGGCTCGGGAAAGAAAAAGAAAAGGAAAAAGAAAAACAAAAGAGCATTAGTGACTCCAGCAGAAATCGCATAAATAATTATCTAAACATAAAACCACAAATTAAATGGCATGCAATAATATCGACCAGTAACTACCATAAGGGGGCACAATACAATACGCAAGTCATCTATGGAGAGCCCTACCAACCCCCACCTAGCCCCGGGAATGAAGTACGAAAAGTTCTAGAAGTTCCTATCCTACAACTCTGATACCCTCCAGACTTTCCAATCAAGGGCCATGTCCTCGGAAATCCGCATACTTGCCATGTCCTGCTTAATCATCTCTCCCCAATACTTCTTAGGCCTCCCTCTGCCTCGACTCGAGCCAACCACCGCCAGCCGCTCACAACTCCTTACCGGGGTATCAGGGCTTCTCCTCCGCACATGCCCGAACCACCTGAGCCTCACTTCCCCCATCTTCTCATCCACTGGGGCTACCTCCACCTTCTCCCGAATAACTTCATTCTTAATCTTATCTAACCTGGTGCGCCCGCATATCCACCTAAGCATCCTCATCTCCGCAACCTTCACTCTCTGAACATGAGAGTTCTTAACCGGCCAGCACTCCGCCCCATACAACATGGCAGGTCTAACCACAGCTCTAGACATTTTATTTTAATACTCCCTCTGTTTCAATTTATGTGAACCCATTTGACTGGGCACGGAGTTCAAGAAAAGAGAGAAGACTTTTAAACTTGTGGTGTAAAATGAAGCACATATATTTTGTGTGACTATAAATCATTGCATAAAGGTAAATTGTTTCCAAATAGGGAAAGAGGTCATTCTTTTTGGCATGGACTAAAAAGGAAATAGGTTCGCAAAAATTGAAACGGAGGGAGTACTTAATAATAATTTGACTTTTAAGAAAATTAGAAGTTTTCTAAAACTAGAGATCCTCTAAATCTCACATATAACATCTATATCATCTACAGAAATAAAATTACGTAAGATATTCAACAGTTGTAAACAAGAAAATTTCAAACTGTAATAATTTTTGTTTTCATTCAAATATTTGTGGTCTGCTCCCACCAGACAACCCACAGAACAAAAGAGGTCTCATGTTCCAAACACTACACTAATACTTATTAGCCACAGCACAATATAAAACAAATGATTTATATTTGAGTCTCCTCCTAACACATGTAACAGTTGCCGCATATGGTATAAAGCCTCTTCGGCTTCTTTTTTTTACTAGCCTTTTCTGCTTAAATTGTCCTAAGTTAGATGTGCCTCATGAACTACAATCCAACCAAAACATGAAACTTCGGGCAGACCTCTAGTTTTGCGACAGTTTCTGTCACCAAGGGCGTCTACTGTCTGCATAACTGGATAGGGAGTCATAAGTACCTTACACAGAGAACATATGTTTACTGTCAAATTTCGATCACAGAGAATTATTTTCCCCCAGAAACCGTTCCATTCCCTTCAATCTAGAGCTAACCTAGTTGAACTGTCTACCGAGAGCCTCCTGACCCTGGCAATTTCTTCAAATTTTAGTGTCCTATACTCTACTGTTCATGTTTTGAGCAATCATTGACTCAGGACAACCTATAAAACTAAAACAATCTGGAAATTCCAACCTTACCTCCCTTTCGGAAGAAATATGCCAAGTTTCCAAAGCAGCAGCTTTTGATTTTCTTCTCTCTTCATATAACCGACGTTTTGCCTTCTTACTAGCATCAGATTTATATGATTTCTGAGTTCCAATAGCAGTGCGCCACTGCCGGGGTAACAAGGAAGGATCTCTATAAGGAACAATAAACTTCCACACTGACATCCAGTCAAGCTTGAACACCTTCAGACCCTGCATGATCATGACTATGTAAATAGTGAAGCAGGGACAAATGGAGATGATGATGCTACGGAAATGTAAGTTATGTAAGTTGCGGTGTAAACTTACCTCTTCAATACGTGCAACCTCTTCTGCTGTCAAGGGAGAGTTTTTCATCCTCCGAACAGCCTACAAGATTCATTACAGCATTATTTACCATAATCAATGTCCACAACAATCATAAAACACACCATGATCAAAAAACTATCAATCAAAACAAAATAAATGATAAGGTAAATAATTTTATTAACAATTAAGGGGAACCTTGCATACAAACCGTAAGCCAAAAAGAAGAGAACCTACACAAATATATGGTTCTCAACAAAAGAGGCCCAATCCTCTATACAAGTGGGGATCTCATGAGTGCACCAAAAAGAATCTAGAAACAAAAGGCAACTTTGCAATTTTACAAACTCAAGTTCCACCCCTTCAGAGGTAGAGGGCGGCCTAACAAATATTGGGGTGAGGTGATCAGACAAGATATGGCGTGACTTCAAATTTCTGAGGACGTGGCTCTAGATGGGAAGGTGTGGAGGTCGGGCATTAGGTTGATGGTTAGGAGGGAGTCGAGCGTTTTTCTTCCTTCGTATCGGAGGTGGGGCTAGCATGTTAGGGTGCTGTCTTGGATTATTAGTGGTGTAAGTTTGTGTCCATGCTATTTCTCCTTTTTTTTTTTCATAGTAAGATGGCTCTATTACTGGTTGTTGTTATTACTTTTCTATTATGTTTCTAATTTTTGTTGTTGTCACAAATTCTATTGTCTATTTATCTCTCGGAAATAGCCTCTCTACCCCGAAGGGGTAGGGGTAAGGTGTGCATACATTCTACCCTCCCCAGACCCCACTTGTTGGATTCTACTGGGTTGTTGTTGTTGTAAGTTCCACCCCTTCAAAAGTCCTCCTATTTCTCTCTTTCCAAATAACCCACATGACTGCTAAGAGGGCAACCCTCCAAGCCTTTGGACGTCTCTTCCCCCTCATGTGAGCCCAACTATGCAACGCCACCTTCATTGTGCCCGGTGTCACCCATCACACCCCAAACAAATTAAGGGCCACATATCTTGGAAAATACTAACTGCAAAAAAAAAGGTCATGATTCATGGATGAATTGTGATTGTGAGTTGTACTTTTATTAGGTGAATCGAGTAAATCATTTTAGAGTTAAAAAAATCTTAGAACAGTTGAAGGGGTGGTAGGAGATGGCTTAAACATGCCCAGTATGTCCCAATTGATAGAATGAATTGCTAAAGCAGTTTTGAAGGCACTTTTCGGGAGAGGCAGTTAAAATGGGGCCATAGTGTTAATACTATGATTGTTTATTAATGTTAGTACACCAGCAACAAACCTTTATTGGATTTTCAGGTGCTTTAGATGATGAGCGATTCTTCTGCCTGACAAAAATCTGCAAAAAGGGTCAAGTACTTCCTCACGTTAAGCACAATTAAACTTTTAAGAAGACAATGAAATCGAGTGGATAATTGACTAGCAACACTGTTGCTGCAACTGGAAGTGAACATAAGAATCACCTGATGCTTAGATTTGCAAGGAAGATAGCGCTGCTGAATTGCCCTCCAGTCTGTATTATACTCCATCAAACCCAATGCTAATAATCTGCACCAGATGCCAAGGTAATATTACTAAAATTATCAGTAATCGTAAAAGCGAATATGGGAAAAAATGAAGATCATCCATGATATTAAAACCTTAAGAACCTAGTAGGGAATTGATGAAATTGCCTTAGGAAGTGGAGGATGAATGATGCATGGTATTTAACCAAAGCACAATGACTAAAACTGCTTAGGCTCTCACAGA
Source organism: Nicotiana glauca (assembly GCA_026770625.1). NCBI lineage: Eukaryota > Viridiplantae > Streptophyta > Magnoliopsida > Solanales > Solanaceae > Nicotiana > Nicotiana glauca. The sequence continues at coordinate 87,109 of MU667288.1, read as the reverse complement.
TATAGGTGATTAACTTCATTCAATTGTTTTAGTACAATAGATGCAACAAATTTCTTTTCCACTTTATGATAGCACCTAATTTTGTATCACACTGAGAGATAATTGTACTAAAAGAGATCATTATTTAGGGAAATTTCAGAATCCATTAAATTTTGTAAGATGTGAATTCCAACATTCCTAACTTTGCAACTCTAAAATCTAACTAAATTCAGTACTTTCTCAGTTCTTCCTATTGCAAGGTTTTAGTTCACAACCTATCATCATAGCAGAGAATGACCACTGTGGAGAAGGTGAGTAATACCAATTAATAAAAGCAAGAAGCATCAAATGCCCCGAAGCAAGGCCAATGTTGCCTCAATTTCACAATCATGGCCTAATCAGTAAAACGACTCATTTCATAAGAACCCTGATACTGCTACTGCAAGAAAGGTAAAAGAAGACATAAAACTCACTCATCCTCTGCATCAGTAAAAAGCACCCGGTTTGCTACCGCTGCAGGGGGTGGCTTATGGGGATACAGGGCAGGATTAAACAAAGGATAGAAGCGCTGGGCTAACTTAGCAATCTCCTTCGGAACAGGAGCAGCTGCCTGTTTTTTAGCTTTTTCTACTAATACAGCAGCCATAGTCTTCTTTGATGTTCGAAAACTTGATGAAGGAGGAGGCACAATGTTTGAATACAAGGAAGCCTGACCATCAGGTTCAGCAGTAAAATGAACACTTGGCACAGGAAACAAGGGTTCCTTCTCGGACCAGATATCATCCATACCTCCTAGTTGCCGATGTTGGTAATCTTGCATAGCTGTCAATAAACATCACCCGTGATGAAGTAAATAAAGTATCATAAACTGAACAACCATAAGAAAACTAAACGAATTTGGTGTTCTAACATGATATACCATGAGAAACGTCATCCATGAAGTCCTTAACTAATTTGATTGGAGCCACATCAAGAACAGATAGTATTGGACCACTTATATAAGGTACCCAGGAGCCCACAGGGCATCCCACTTGACTAATAGCATCATGTCTTCCTCTTGAAGGAGAAATTCCATCAAAAGGCTGTACCATGTTAAGTCCAGATGAGCAGTCTCCCTGCAAAACATGTGCTGAAGACATTTTGTTCGTGATTTGGGCAGGCGAAGTCTTCGAAGGTTCATCAGACACTGAGGGATGAACATATGGGGAGAAGAAGCAAAAACTGGGATATGGCACACTTCTACTTGCTAACACTTCATCACGTTTATGAAGCATTTGTGATATCAATTCCCGAACATCAGAAGCAATGTGCCGTCTGGCCGGCTCAAGAACACAAACGGCAAAAACCTGAATAAGAAGTTGAACATGCTCATGTATCAAACAATGTAATTGTCCTATCTGATGGGCGGTAAATCCATTCATACAGCCATCATTTTCAGCCGACAGATTGGGTGAAGCTAGAGAACATCTTGGCAACATCATGCTTTTTGCACCATGTCCAGAATAAGGAGCAATGGGCAGATATGGTAACAAAGGGCGTAGTGGCCTATTTGACAGTCCTAAAACCTTCTTGTTGTCAACAGAAGCTCTTTGGCGCCTAATTTGCCTAGTCTTAGGTCTTCGACTAACAGCCTCGCACTCCTCTTCAGCATCATCTTTCACGTGTTCATCAATGTCACTCTCCAATGCCTCCTCAATTTCAAGCTCAAAATCTGCATCGTTGTCTTCATCTTCATCATCACCATTTTCAGTCTCTTGTACATTTCCAGAATTTCCATCTCCACCCGGTAAAACAGCTGCAAGAAACTTTCTGTACTCTTCATCGTCAGCATTCTGAAGATCATCCTCATCATCTGTTTCTTGAAGAAATGTCTCGAGTTCATCAAGTGTATGGCTAGCAAGTGAGTACCGCGCTCTGGTGCGCTTACATATGGCATCTTCATTATCCATATCTATGATGGATCTCCTTGAATTTGCAACATTGTTACACTCTCCAACTGAAAAATCTTCAATGCCCTCTCCCCCTCCACTAAATACAGTCCTCTTGTTATTTGAAATTCCACTTTCAGGTTCAGTGCCCAAAACAGATTCTTTCTCCTTGAGTTCAGAAGAAGAAATTTTCTTCACGTCTTCTGGACAAGCTCCAGAAGAAGCTCTATTTTGCATCACAGTTTTCTCACCAAGTTCTTTGTCTCCAATGAGATAGTCCTGTCGCAAACCTGGCATTCTTTCTTTGCAATAAGCTTTCCATGATTCAGCAATGTTCTCCACATTGTCAACAACATCAGCATCCAAACCCTCGATTTCTGAGCTCAGGCTTGAAGAAGCATCAGGAGAAACAGCTTCTTTTAACAAAGGATTAAAGTCCACATCCTCTTCCTCATCTTCGTCATACTCAATATCATCGCCATCCCTGTTACAACCACCATCATGGTGTTCGTTCTTTTGTTCATCAGCCTCTTGTTCTAGAGGACTTCCATTGTTGGATAAGTTGCTGCGTACCAAGAGCACATTCTCCTGATGGGACTCTTTACATTCATTAGATAATGCAGTTGAACTCAAAGACAAAGACATCTTCAGCACAGAATTTGACAAGGCTGATGCCTATGAATACTGACAAACACTTAGCACTCAACTGTATCCTCAAAAATGACTAAATATTTGCCTCTTCGTACTAGATGCTCCTCCATCACAACCTGCAAAATTTCAAAAAGCAAGGTTGGTCAGAAGCACTGAAAACGGCTAAATATCACTCAAATTCACTGCTAGTACCAGGTCACCTAAATCAGAAATATCAAGTAGAATAGATAAGAACGAACAAACATAGTGTGAACAGGGAAAGCAAAGGAAAACCAATACTAACAATCCCAACCAAATCCAACGCAAGCATAAAGTAGTGATAGTTCCAGTTTATTCAGAACTAAACAAGGACCAAACAACATCTGGGTCCAAACACTAAGAAACGTAGATGTTGTAAGCATAGTATGAACAGAGAAAGCAAAGGAAAACCAAAACTCACAATCCCAACCAAATCCCGCGCAAGAATAAAATGGTGACAATTTGCAGTTTATTCAGAAATAAACAAGGATCAAACAACATCTGCGCCCAAAGATCAAGAAACTTAGACGAACAACAGGAGCAACTCAAAAGTCGGTTGGTACACATACTCGTTATGCGGGGATTATAATATAGCGATTTTTTGCGCAGTGATTAATAATGAAGGGATTGTTATATGATGATTAATTATAAAGGGATTGTCGTACATGAATTAGTTACTCTAAAAGGGCATTTTTATCTTTAAAAGGTTCAATCTCTGCACTTTCCCGCATATAAAAAAATTAATACCGGCATTATTTAATATCGCAAATCAAATGCTATGTGATTTTTTCTTTTTGTGGCCGACCAAACTTTGTATTAGCTTATACAAGCTGGGATTAATTTGCTCAAATACCACAATCGAATACTCATTTTAATTTAGTAAGAGCTTTGAGAAATCAGCAAGTAGTTGACGTAACTTTGATTCTTATTCAGCATGCAATACCAGAACGTGCTCAAGTCTGTAGAATAGGATTGAGGCATAGTTGATTGATCTGTTTGATCGATCAGCTGAAAGGCCTGAGCTTTTGACCCCATTCATGTGTTATCGAACTGGAATTCTCCTTAGACCAAATTACTTCTACTAATAAATTAAAAATTCTTAGTCACAGACGGGATTGAAATGATCGGGACGATTGTTCACATGTGACATACTAGAAAACAATTTGAGTTTTAGACTTTCATATAATTTCAAGGTGAAATAAAAAAAGGTAGTAACTTTTTTCAATCTTTTCGAAATAAAATCAAATAGGAGTGGGAATTCAATACAATGGAGATAGATATTTACATCATCATGTAATTTCGACCTGAAGTGGCACTCATTTCTTCTATATTCGAAATTCAATAATTGAACTAACAATTGAACAATTGTCTCAGAAACAGTAAAATTGTTGTTCGTAGAAAAGCTCCACCAGTTTGAAAGACGTTATTAAACCACTTTAATTAGTCGAGTATTGTTTCTTCTTGTGCTAATGTGCTACTGTGATGTCTCCAATTCAGGTAAGCTATGGGTACACAGAATATGAACTAGAATACCTAATTGGCCGTAGAAAGGGTTCAACAATGGCCGATTAACAAAGATCGGAGGAAGGGTTTTGCATTTTGGAATTTCGGATGGAGGGGGAGACCCAGTCGGCCCGGGTTTGGGGTAGGTACCGTGAAGGACAGCCCGGAATTTGGCAGGCGATGTTTGATTATTCGGCTCCAACTACAGAATTACAAAGGTATTAAGGATTCATTTGTTTTTATTAAAACTAGTTTCTCGACATGTGCGTTGCACGTGAACTACTTACTTTTTCATTAAATAAACCATTCACCTAGGTTTTAATCTCCTATGTGTCTCGACATGTTCCTTGGCATGTAGATAATAGGAGATAGACATTCAAAGAAACTCTGTTTATCTCAGAAAGAATATTTAAAGAGAGTACTACAACGTTTTGGCATAGATGACAAGACTAAGCCAGTTAGTACTCCACTTGCTCCCCATTTTAAGCTAAGTACTACTATGTCGCCAAAGGATGAAGCTGAACGAGAGTATATGTCAAAGGTACCATACGCAAATGCTGTTGGTAGCTTGATGTATGCAATGGTCTGTACGAGACCTGACATTTCACAAGCTGTTGGAGTTATTAGCAGATATATGCATAATCCAGGAAAGGAGCATTGGCAAGCTGTGAAGTGGATTCTACGGTATATTCATAATACTGTAGATGTTGGGTTAGTTTTTGAGCAGGAAAGCAATCAGTCTGTAGTTGGATATTGTGACTCAGATTTTGCGGGTGATCTGGACAAACGAAGATCAACTACTGGTTATGTGTTTACTTTTGCAAAGGCACCAGTTAGTTGGAAGTCTACTTTGCAGTCAACAGTTGCTTTGTCTACAACAGAGGCAAAGTACATGGCTATTACAGAGGCTGTGAGGAGGCAATTTGGCTTCAATGATTGCTAAAGGAGCTTGGTGTTGAACAAAAGGGTATCACAATTTTTTGTGATAGTCACAGTGCTATAAAATTAGCGAAGAACCAAGTTTATCATGCAAGGACGAAGCACATTGATGTTCGGTATCATTTTGTACGAGAAATCATAGAAGAAGGTGGAGTCACGGTGAAGAAAATTCATACTACGGAGAATCCTGCTGATATGCTGACAAAGGTGGTGACTGCGATCAAGTTTCAACATTGTTTGGATTTGATCAACATTGTTGAACACTGAAGATTGAAGATGAAGACACAACCAAAATTTGTTATAGAGAGAAAATTGAAGATGTGGAATTTTTGCCAAGGTGGAGATTTGTTGAAGTTTGACAAAAATTTATCCCACACCGGTGGGTTGTTAAGTTTGGTGGGAAGTTTCCCCCTATAAAAGAAGGCCTAATGTTTAGGATTTAAACACACTTCTTTTTTGCCTTCTTATCTTCTTAAGACATTTGTATCTTCTCTCTTTAGTATTATTTCACTTGTATTTTTGGAGTGAAATAAAATATTGGTTGTGTCCGAGGATTAGGCAAAATTAGCCGAATCTCGTTAATTCCGGTATTCCTTTTATTGTTGCTTTATTGTCTTATTTATTATTTGGTAGATATTATAATTTTTGATATAGTTGTTGTGACTTATTTTATATATATTTAGCTTCGGCAACATCAGACAGTAAGTTTAGGGCAAAGGACGACAGAAGATGTGGAGGAAAAATTGGAGAACGAGGAGGGCTAGATATTCCCCATGTCCATTTTAATTTAGGGGAAAAAAAGTAGATAAATTTGATTTTTAAGATATTCAGATGCTTAGAATTGAGTGTAACACCCAAAATTTGTCATCTCAGACGCAAGGCAGAAGGGTTTTAAGAAAATTTAACTTCTACCAATCAGATGTCTATATGGTCATATGCAATTTAAGGTGTTCAATTGATTAATGTGGAGAACTTAAAAGCGGGCATTTATGTATTTCGCCAAAACAAAATTAACCTGTCGCCCTTTCTCCTTACGGACCTCGGCAAGCAGTGTAACCGATTGCTTTCCCTGTCCTTATAACCAGAAATCCCATGCCAATTTCCCTCACTCTGCTTAAGCAACAGGCTAAATCTTAGGCGATATCCTTGTAAGTTGCTTGTCAATTTTATACTGATTTTCTTATGTGAATACCTTAATCGTTTTCTGCAAATTTTTAAACTGAGATATGTTGTTTGAGAATTTTGAGATGACTAGCATCTAATTCAGTTTTACTTTTCACGACTTTTTCGCTTACTTTTCTATGATTCTCTTTTGTTTTGTTTTGTTTAATATGGTTATTACTGCAATTTGTCAATATAACTTTTACATGTGCTTCGTAATCTTCATAACCCATTCTTTTATTTATGATTTTAATGGTTAGTGTGGTGTGTTCATGGAGAAGAAAAAGGACTTGGGGTTAAAATAAGATTTTGGTGGGACAAAAGACAATTCTTGCATTACAGATTTATCCAAGTGCAACAACACTGATCAGTTTCGGATGTATTTATTTGTAAATTGGTTTAAATTGTCGTAAATTTATAGTTGGAAATAGTTCCCTTTGCTTTTTATTCGAGGTTTTTAATATGTTAAAGCATCCCAGAAAAAAGATTTTCTGGCAGAACATGAAATACCCACAAGATAAAAGGATATCAATATCAAGAATAACATATTGTTTGTCACATACCTTTTGGGTAAGAGACTAAAAGCTAGGTTACAGAAAAGAGAAGGGGATTGAGTTATTATAACAAGATTTGGGTTTGAGTTTCTTATGTTGGTTAGCTGAATTCGCATTTTATTTTGTAACCGACTAGAGATATTATAACTCGTGTGATTTTGAAGCATTAATTATTTACAATAATTCATATCTTGAGCATTATGTTCACGATTTTCATGTAACTCTACATTGTAGATTGTGTTTACCTTCTCTCTGTTGTCTTTAGTTTGATGTGAAAGATATTACACACTCTCCAATAGATTAAAATAAATCTTTCAAAAAATAGTAGTTTTGGTCCCTAAACCTCTTTTGTTTGAAAATGTTTGTATGGTTATTCTGATTGGTGATCCTTAAAAATGCCTGAGTGCCGAATTTTCCTAAAAACTCTTGGAATTCTTGAAGGTTCATTAGTTTGTCTTTATTTAGGATATGATATACCAATGGACTATTTGAGTTGGAATTCTTTCACGCTTTGTTAAATTCATCTTCTTAGATACTTTTCAAAATTCCAAGTTGATATATTTTTAAATGTCCCATAAAGATTTTAGAGTTGTCTTAGTCATTTAGAGCATGTTGAATTTGAGTAAATGTATAATAAAAGTTGGAACTATTAGTACCAATTAAAGGAAGAAAGCCTTCTTCATTATAGGGAATAATTGGGTCACTTCCAGTTATCTAATCTCATAGGAGAAAACAATTGTATTTTTTGATAATTGCTTAAAAAAATCTATTTTCCTAAAGCATCTCATCTTACATTCAAACTTTGTTAGACAATCATCCTCTCTGTTGCAACTTTTCAATTGATTTCTTTTCTCAGGTTGAATTAAGCCATTTTTTTCCCTTCTCGAGGAGCATCTACCTTTCTAAGTTAGTGATGTTCTTTCCATCTCATCCTTAATATTGTATTTCCACATCTCAAGACTACCATTTCTTTTCTTTTAAGTTAAACCATTCACCCAGGCTTTCACCTCTGGTGGTGATGCCGCTTTTGGCAAGGTTTATATTTTTTTTACTGTGGTTGACGTTTTTGCCAAGTCTTTTGAGATTAATTATAACGATCACAATATTAAGAACCTATTGTGGTTTTGGTGGGGCAGGAGGTCAGGGAAGCAACTTCAAGATCTTGTTTTCAAGCTTCTTCTTCCCTTTGTTATTTGGGAAAACCTGGATAACAATGTGCTTCTAGATATGTCAGCTGAATATTTCTATTTTCTACTGATAAAGTTATACATGATTCAGCTTTAATATGAAGCTTGCTATAGCTAATGAGTTTGATGAGACCAAGTTAACTTCTAACTGGAAGGAAATCCATGCTATAGTGGATAACTATTGATAAAACTGATTTCTTTACCAATGTATTGCTCAAATAAGAGAAATATTCTCTCAAACATAATACAAATAGTAGCTCAATGGAGAGGGAGAAGACTGCATATGGCATCTCTAGGGATCACAACACTATTGTTATGGTTTTCACTCTCCCTGTCTTATTATACTAACAATCTAGCAGAAGCCATGGCAGCTAACACTTATTAACAATGTGATTTTTGAGATGGCTCCAAGATCATTGTTGATTCACTGAAGATAGGACTCCCTCATGGAAATTACTGGAATAGATTTCAAAGATCCAAATTTAGCTACTATACATGGTGAATCCACTCATTGCTATAGAGCAGCTAATATACTGGCAGACTTGCTAAAGCTGGATAAATCACAAACACCTCAAGAGTCTATTTTAAGTTTGAACAACTCCCCCAGAATGGTAAGAGGAGCATACAAATGCGAAAAGCACGGTTGAAAACTATAGGATATGGACTGAAAAGACGGGATTTGCTAAGGTCAATGAACAGATGAGGATTTTATAATTGAAATAATCATATGTTTAGTGAACCTTTTTGCTGAACATGAACTGAAATGGGAAATTCTCATTGCTTTCCATTAGTGTCTTCTTTTGTAACTTTTCTTTGAAGATTAGGTTTTGTGTCCCCCTCCTTGTATCTTTAGTTTATTAATATGGTAGGAGTCATGCCCATCATCATAGGGATAGGCATACTACTCAATATTCATCAGTATTCTCGTCAGTTATATTTTTGCTTTATCATCAGCATTCCATTGTATATCTGTATTGTTAGTTAACCATTTACATTCAATTCAACTTGCATTTTATTTCCCAACTCAACCTGATTAGTTTTCTTTTTTCGTTAATTAACTTTGATCACTTATCTTAAATAAAAATTTTAGTCATTCTATTACTAGTTGGCTTACATCTTCATTTCTTCCAATTCTACTTAAATTATTTTTCAATTTCAACATTGCTCCTGCACTATCCAAAATTGACCGAAAATAGGTGTAGCGTGTCATGGTAACCTAAACACTCAAAAAATATCTTTTCAAGAATCAGATCATGAGTTGATCCAGAGGAATATAGAAGATGTTGGCTTCACAACCCATGTACTATTTGCTATCAACTAACCCTCCTACGACATTATTAAGTTTCACGTATGAGTTAGTATGAAGGATGAACTCACTATTTTCAAATAGTAATACTAGCACATTTATAAGATGCCAAAATTGTTCGATATGAATGATATAAACATATAAAAGACCCAAAACTAATTATAATATTAGAGGAAAATCTATAGATGTTACGAGATCAAATTATAATCTTATGTTGGAAATTGGAATGATTCAACTAACAGAACCTGGACAATAAAAATCACCAAAACATAGAGAAGGAAAAGCTTATACGATTTATCAGTAGAGATTACCTCTACGAAAGTGCATGAAGGATCAGAGCCTCGAACCTTGAGTTTCCATGTATCCCTTGGGGAGTTAAAACTGCTAGAAGCCTGAAGATTGCAATTGTTTAGCAGCAAAACAACTACAACAACTGATTAAGTGCTCAAAGTGGACAATTATCATCTATATTCATTTTTTTGTAGATCAATTACTTGAAGAAGATGAAAGTTCTGCACCCTCTTCTCCTTTAATAGATGCATCAAATTTCCATACAAATCTCGTACTCAACTATTTCAACTCTGTCAATTGAATATAGAAATAGTTCATTTGAATGTTGTATACACATATGAAATGAAATACATAAGCAGCTAACATTAACAACTAGAGTTATAATAGCACCAAAAGTAGTTTAAAGAAAATCCTACATCAAAAGTTTTAAAGTCCTGCCAATCAAAAACTATTTGAGGCTTAAATAAATAATGACAATCCTTACTTTTATCTTATTTGAATTTAGGATGATGCAAAAATTGAACTACAAGTAACAATCAAAGACTGTTAGTGTTATTAATCATCAATATTTTTTTGAAGTATGAGCAATTTTCATCTTCTTTTGATATACAACAACAACAACAACAACAACCCAGTATAATCCTACTTAATGAGGTCTGGGGAGGGTATTGTGTATGCAGACTTTACCCCTACCCTGGGGTAGAGATGTTGTTTCCAAATAGACCCCCGACATACTTCCCTCCAAGAACTTCCCACCTTGCTCTTGGGTAGACTCGTACTCACAACCTCTTGGTTGAAAGTGGAGGTTGCTTACCATCAGAGCAACCTCTCTTTATATAAATAATTGTAAAACACCACAGTATATATCAACCACAAATAAACCATTTTACTGTAGAAATAAACAAAATCTTTGCCATTTTGATCTTTTTTACCCTTATTCTTTTCTTCCACAGTAGAGGAGCTAGCATTGATCAATAAGCTATCCCACTATATTTTTCTAGCCTCTTGATTATTCTAGTCCAAGATTATTAGAAAGATTCACTGACTAAGCAAAAAAAATACCCATAAATGAGTATATACTTAAAAAGTGAATGTGATAGACTAGCAACACGGTTGAAATTCTCCTAGACATAGTGGTAAAACAACAACGAAACAGAAAAAAAAGTTCGTGGATAAACTAACCAGTTTAAATTGGCATCTTTTCTAAACAGTAAGAAAGCAGGTACAAAAAAGAGTCTTAAATATACACTACCATCAATAATAAAAATGTTCTAGAAACTAAACTATAATTGCCTAATCATGAAAGATAGCAAGTCTCGAAGGAGAGAAGAAACATTACCCACTAAGCATTTCATAACCAAAAAGCTCAGAAAGCTCCAATCTTGAAGTGGCATGTTGTAAAAATGGCTAAACAACTTCTTCTCCCACTGAAGAGAAAAAGAACACAGAAGACTAGAACTTAGATTAACGCTTTGCTTTTCCTTTGTGTTTAATAAAGGGAGTAAAGTCTATGTTATAATGTCATCTTCAAATGCAAGAGTACATCAAGAATCAACTATTTCTTCAAGAGAATTTTTTTTTTACTTCATTTTCCTCCTATATGTATGTTTTTTCCACTCTTTTAATAAGCTTTTTGTGAATGATGAACTTTGAAGAAATTCAATATTATATCTTGATAAAATAGACAATAAAGCTTCTAATGAAGGTTACAAATTGGTTTAAACAATTATACTGGGACATGCTTACAATTATATTCTAACCCAACATATTCTTTAAACTGAGTTAAACAACCAAAGGACCTAATCAAATCTTCAAATATTTCAGTATGTATACTCCCCAAAACACAAAAAAATAAAAAATCATTGTAATAACAACTCAAAACATGCTTTCAACATATTCACAAAATATCAAAGTCATTTCAAGTACAAAATCCATTGAGTCATGCACACTATTGGCTTTAACCAAAGCTAAATAAACCTTAATACCTGGGAACTAAGAAGTAAGAGCTATAAAGAATTTTTATCAAAAGCACAGATCAGGTGGTAAAAAGTTGCCAATCTTAATTTTCTTCTTCTTTTTTTAAACAGCAAGGATATTAACAATCTAAGTAACAATTCTCTACATACATACGTATATCTGCATCGTAACCTCTATTCCTTGCAACTGATAAATACTTATTTGATAATAACCCATTGGAAATAAATTGTTTTTTGCGATTGAATAACAACCCACTGGAAGTGGACATTAACAGTTATACTTTACTTCAATAGAAGAGTAAAGAAGTGCAAGTATCAGATGAGTAATCCTCAATCAACAATAAATTACTTCCACCACCTAGAGAATAGGCACAAAAATGCAGACGTTGTCAGCATTCAAATATACAATACAATACTATGTACTCATCATCTAACAAAATTATCATATTTGCAGGTTTCTAAAGTGAAAAATGCAAGATAAAAATGATAAGTTTAGTGGGATGTCGTCGTATGAAAAAAGGAGTATTCACCTTTCAAGAATAATAAACCTCAATCACAAAATAATAGAGCTTCACTTCAAAATTAGCAGACGTCTTACCCAAAATTTTGAAAGCGGATGTAAGCCCTAAACAATGAAATCTCCAATTATTCTTACCTACTCTAGAGAGAAAATACCGTATGAAAGAAAAAGAACATTCACCTTTCAAGAATAATAAACTTCCATCACAAAATAATAGAGCCTAATTTCACAATTAACAGTCATCTTATCTAGGTTTTGAGAAATGATTTTAAACTCAAGACAACAAGATTTCCAATTGAATCTGATGGCACATAACCGAGACAAAGTTTAGCATCTCCATAAGCGGTTTACACAGAACCCAACAAAATTATTTCAACTCACTCTAGTTTGCTTTCAATCAATCTGCAAAAAGATAGGAGAAGAACCCTCAACTTTTGGTTTAGGAAGAAAAAAAGGAGATTTTCTTTTAATGTGGGTGAAACATGAGAGACGGGTTTTAGCGAATATTTTAGGGCATAATTTTTCAGCAAAAATTTTAGGGGCAAATTAAAGCGGAAATTCTTAGAAAATATTTTAGAGCGCGCTTATATAGAGTTGTCTCTACAAATATTAACAATCACGCTCGTAAAGTATTGCATTACATATGATTAAACTTGCTATTTGTTTTATGATTTGGCAATACTTAAAAAAATATAGTCTATACTATCAAAAGGATACTTTATAAGTGTTGCCTAAAAGTCGTAGCCAAAAGCTCTTACGAAAGGCCACCCTTTAGAAAGCGTTGCCACATATATATTTGACCACGCTTTTTAGGAGTTGTCTAAAATTGGTGTGGTCTTAGGCCAGATTTGTTGTAGTGTAACAAAGTGAGATTGAAATAATATTCATATAACAAAAAAAATCTGAAAACCCCAACAAAATCGAACCAATCCAAACCGATATAGTTAATTTGGTTTGGTTGATAAAATTTTAACCAACCCGGTCCATGTACACCTCTAATAGCACGTCTTCCAAACCAACAAATAATATGAAGTATTACACCGTTGTGCGGACCAAAGATTTTCCACAAGCAAATTCAAAGATTACACGGTACAACTATAGTTAACGTGATACCAATTACTAGCATCACCGTTTTTTAGTGAGAGAACCTTCTGCTTCTCTCTAACCTTTTTCCTCTCTTGACCACCACAATCTACCATCCAAAACTCACCATGGCGATCCAAGACAACACCCCCCCCCCCCCCCCCGAACCACCTGATTTAAGTTCCATGCATATAGACACTCCTACCATTTAAACTCCACAGCACCGTCCTCCATTGTTTAAACAAACACTACTTCAAAACACCACCTTCTACCATATTCAACCAAATAACCATCTAAGACCTTCCCACATAGACTTAACAGAGGAGACAACCATTGAAGCAGATCCAGATAATTTTATCCCACTCTCTACTACTGACAAAACTCATTTGTATTCACCCTGTAAGTACTCTGTTATAATCAAAGTTTTTGGACGAAAGGTAGGACCGCAAACACTACATAATAAAATCCAAACACTATGGCAACCTACTGAAAACCTTCCCCTCATCGACCTAGGCTCAGACTTCTTTCTCATCAAATTCCAAAAGGAAAAAATATGAACAAGGCCCTATATGAAGGACCTTGGTTTATTTTAATCACTTCCTCTCCGTTAGAAAACGGAACCCAAATTTATAGCCTCGGCAACCCAACTAACCTACTCTGCTATATGAATCCGACTCCTAGAATTACCTACAGAATTCTACGATTTTGATATACTCCAAAAGGTAGGCGCAAAGGTGGGAACACTGCTAAAAGTCGATATATGCACCAGTGCCACCACCAGGGGAAGGTACGCATGTATTTGTATTTGAAGTGCCACTCGAAAAACCACTCAAAACACGTGATCATAGTCATGCATCATCAAACAATTCTCTATGAGGGCATTAACATGGTATGTACATTATGTGGAAGGCTTGGGCACACTACAAATCTATGTTCATACCCTACTCTACCAAACATCTCATTCACCACACTCACTCTAACACCAAACGATAGCACACTCCCTGTTACAAATACTAGCACGCCCAACTAGAAAATATTAACAACCAAAAAGACAAGCCTCAAGTGAATGGCAAACAACCACATTCCCACCAAAGTGCCTGGCTAGAAGCCCTACCAAACGCGTAACCCACCATATAACCCAACATCATGATTTACACTCCTCCCAAATTCCTCAACTACTGTCCTCTCCAATAAAGGTTACCACACCCCACCATTAAGGTAATACAATCCAAGTACCTAATACAAACCCTACACCAATAACACTAGAAGAAGACTACATTACCATCCAAGGTTTTTTAACCAAACTACACTAAATTTAGTCCAAAATCTTGAAGAAATCTAGATTCTCGACCAAACACATTCCTCATCTAACCAAGTAAACTCCCTCCCTCCCACGAGCCTAATAATAAAATTAACCAATAGCCCAACCACAAAATCCCATACCACAAATGATTCACCAGCCCAAACAACTGGCTCTACTACTTAGTCCCCATCAGCACAACATAAAGAACAACAACTATTTCACCTATAAAAGGACACATGGAAAGGAAACATACTCAGCAACTCTCCAAAGACAACTCATCCACTCCACCGCCCAAACTACCAATAACTCCCTTACAAATTATCACCCCCCAAATAACGGAAGACACGCCCACATAAACATTACCCAATGAATATGGGCCTTCTGCCCCTCACCATCTTCAGATACCCAATACACCAAATACCAAAGCCCAAACACCATCATACCCTACACCTGTAGACCACTTACGTGTCGTCTCCCCAGTTAAAAACCTACCAAAACCCACATCAAATCAACCGCAAAAAATACCCTCTGAACAACAACACGCCTCTGACTTACCATCATTAACTCCACTGCATAATCCAATTTCTACAAGCAACACTAACACCCATATTACATCAAACCATAAACAGGACTCCATTAAACTTCCAATACATGGATCATTGCAGGTTATGATTTACCTTCTAGTTAAATGTGTATAGAGTTATCATTTTCCAGTGGTATCAGTGTGTTACACATTCATTCTGGAGATGATAGCTCAGTATGCATGTTCTTACTGTTGGAATGGAACACATATGATCAACAGGAAAGATGGAGATATTTTGCTGGTTTCAATCGATTGTTGTAGATGTTTGGAGTCCATATATACCTTTGGAATGCTTACCCTGGCGCCTGGTGAGAGCATTAGAGGTACTACTTGGTATTTGCTTTTGGTCGTTGGTCTCATTTACACTGACATGAGATTAAATCACTTAGATTTCCATGTTATAATAGCTAGTTCTCTTAGTCATAGCTTATTAGCTTTGATAATAGTAGCTAGTAGCTTTAGGCATATTTCATACTATTTGGACATCGTGTATGTTTTTTGGACCCTATTTTGGGATTTTATTTATATATTCGCCTCTAGACAGCCTGTCTAGTGGAGTATTTGCTAAAAAAAACCTTGTTAACTAACACAAATCTCCTACAACATCCCATTACACTCAATACACTCACTATGTAGCCTCTGAATCAAACGCCACACCCACCACCAATCTACATCTCCCAGTTTCCTCCCATGCAAGCTTACCCACAATCATGGCTCGAAATGAGTCTACAGGAACATGCTCTCACGTTTACGATGGAAATCGAGAATCAAGATGTTATAGTAATGATACAGACTCCATTAGACATAGCACAAATTGTAACAGAAGGAATGAGAATGGGGGTATACATCTTTAACCAATACCTATGGGCAATGCATCCACCATCAACGATCCACAGATACCAACAAATGACATCCCGACCTCAATTGTACCCACCCACCCAAACACTCAACCACCAGGATCACTACCTCATGCAAACACCAGCCACAACCTTCCCATTTTATCCACTACAACTCCCAACTCACTCCCTAGTTTCTTGGATACAACCACTTTTGATACACAATTTTTTCTGTATATTTTTATATGCAAAATACCTTCGAAAATAGTATGTATATGTATATATAAGTATTTCCCAAGGTTCTATTATTTTTTTTCCAATTTTTAAAGATTTTTTAAAATCAATTTTATCGCCCTATTTTATCAAGAAAACCCAAATAATTATTCCCAAAATTAGTATTTTTGGTAATTCATTTATTGTATTCTTGTATTTATACTAAAATATAGATAACATAATTTTTGCATATTTTTTACAAATTTATTTAGTATTTTTAAAGATAAATTACGTATAAGTGCAATATTAGCGTATTTTAAGATTTAACTGTGTTTATAATTACAAAATTGACTCCAGTATTTTTAATTTAGTATTTATATATTATTAATTATTTTTATTACCTTTAATTTAGTTCCAAAAATTATTTTACTATTTTTTTTATAAAATAAATAAGGGAAAATGTCTATTTAATTGTTAGCCTATTTTATTTTAATTTTAGCCAGATTTGGCACCCCTAATTCGACCCAATTTCAATTTCAATTACCCCCAATTCCTAAAATTACCCGACCCAAGGCCCTTTAAAATAACCCCCCGGCCCCCTTTAAATCCCAGCCGTTGATCTAACAGATCAACGACTCACGTCTTTCCTTTCCTTTTTTAATTCACCAATACCCCCAACCCTAATCAATTGTCACCTATAGCCGCCTCTGGATTCCCCCTTCTCTCAACGCTATCTCAATCACTCTCAAAAACCCTAGCTGCCATTTCTATTTCCACCCTAAAGCTACTGAAATCCATGGCTTCCAAGGCCATTGGAGTCCTACATCAGCCTCATGTAACTCATACATGCCTAGTTTCTGAAGATTTAAGGCCAGCCCACAAAGAAGCTAGGTCTAGGCTTCGTTTGATTCAAGTTCTATGGCTGTCTCTGGCCTTACTCCGGCAAACCATGGCTGTTCGAGCCTGAACTCGACCTCTCCTGTTTAGATCAACGACTTTCCAAGCCTTTCTCACCATTTGGATTTCTCTGAAAACCTTAGCTTTGAGGTTTTTCTGATCTTTTTTAGATATGTTCTAGATCTATGCTTTCCCTAAGTTTTTATTATGATTTTCTAGGTTTTCTTTCAAAAAGATATACTTTCAAAACCATTTCTTTTTTCGATCTAGGGTTTTTGTGATATATTTAGATTTTATCTGATTTTCTTCTACTATTATTTCCTTTAATGTGTTGTTGTATATTTCTTCTACTGTATTTTCCTCTACTGTGTTATTGTGTATTTATTCTACTATATTTTCCTCTATTGTGTTCTTGTGTGCTTCCTCTACTGTATTTTTCTCTATTGTGTTCTTGTGTGTGTTTCTTATTAAGTTTCCTCTACTGTTCTAGTTAAGTTTCTTCTAAAAAAAATGCTTCTTAATATGCTTCTCCTATTGTTCTTATTAATTTTTCCATTATGTTTCTTATGTTCCTTTGAGTTTTTCTACTGTGTTTCACATGCTGTTATTTTACTATGTTGTTTATGAGTTTCTGCTGCTAAAGACATGTCAAGGGTCTCAGTTCCTTTCTGAGACCTCTGAATCTGTTTCAAGTAGTATCTTTTACCCTAATCACTTGTACTTTCGTCTCTACACTCGATTAATGGCAAGAAACCTAAATTGGGGGTTCATTCGAGTTTTGAGACCCCTGGCTATGTGATTTGCTGACTCTTCATCTCTGAACTTGCATGACTTCGAAAACCCTAATTTTTGGACCTATTTGAGTTCCTAGATTTGTTTCATCTATTGCTTCATTAAGTTTTAGAATAATTGTTTCAATTTTGTTTCTTCATATGACTCTGACTTTTGCCAAACTCTATAAAACCTTTTACTTGATCCCTTCTCACGTGCCTGACATTTTTATGCTCTTTATATGTGATGAACTTCCCTCTAAAATTGCTTTCAAATTTGTGGTTAGTTCATACCTTCTTCTGAATAGGTCTGATGGATTTCTATCCCTGTTTGCTGATTTCCATGTGATTCGACTTAAGTTAAAACCCTTCTAAACTTTTATGACTTGGTTCATTCATAGATCAGTAATTACATGATCCTTGAACTTTGATTTACTGGCTACTAATTGATTTTCTTACCTTATTTGTACAACCGTCTACTTCAAAATTCTGTCCTTAAATAACTTTTTATGTATTTGCCCCTGATTGCATGCTTTGCACAAGATGTTCATTTGGCTTCTTCCCTTAAATAGTTTTCCCGTTTGAATCTAAATTCCTTAATTAAGAGAATTCTAGTGTGATTGATTCTTAATTGATAATTAGATCCTTAACTATTTTCTTACCTTGTTTATGCCTGATTTTCACACTATAAACGCATGACTCTTTCACAAACTCATTCACAGTCTTTCTGACTCATACTTACATAATAGTATTCTCTCTTCTTGTGCAATGTGGCATATTTACAAGACCTACTACTTTTCTCAATTTGTCTCTTTAAATCTGGTATGTCCGGATTTAATCTTTAGCACCGCAACAAGGTATATTATTGCTTTTGTATCTATGTCTACTTACTGTTTCTGCATAATTCAAACACTTACCTTAGTATGCTGACCTCTTTCGGCCTGTTCTGGTATGAATCTCAAACCCATGCCCCCTATGTGTTTGAGATATGATTTGAAGCATGTCAATATGTAAATTTTTGCCCATGAATCAAATATGGTCTCTTGGGATCCTAGCCTCTAATAATATGTTCCAATAGGCTCATGGGTGTGCCAGCATTCCTATTGCTGGGTATGTCCACAATCCTGCCTTTGCCTCTTTACAACCTCCTCACCCCTTATACCCTTATATGTACTTATTTGAGCTGCTCCCCTGTCACAAGCCCAAATCCCAACCCGGTCGTGATGGCGCCTCTCGTAGGGACAAGGCTAGCCGACAATAAAACGTTACATTTTTTTTATGATTACTTAGCAGAAATAAGTCTAATTCACGGATAATATGATTACAAGTACGAAGTAAACATGGTAGATTAATGAAAACCATCCCGACTCAACCCGAAATTGGGGTGTCACAAGTCACGAGCTACTACAGAATGTACTAACATTTTACAAGTCTGAATTTTTTACAAATAACAAAAGATAAAGGAGAAACGGGGTTGCGAACGTCAACAACTACCTTGTTACTCCTAGTCACCGCTTGGTTTGGAAAGAATCAGCGCCCAGGAGCAAACTCAGCTCTACCTGTATCTGCACACATGGTGCAGGGACTAATGTGAGCACTCCGACCCAGTGAGTAATAATAATAAATGCAGTTCGAAAGTAAGAAAACACAGTAAGTACACAAAGTAAGCTAAAAATCCAAATATACATCAAGGTGTGGACTGACCAGTTGAACAACAGTATATAAACAATATAAGAATACAATGCAATGCGTATGATGGTACATTCCAGTACCCATTGCGGCGTGCAGCCCGAGCCATCCATATTTATTTATCGTCAACGACGCTCACTGGGGGTGTGTATAGACTCCGGGAGGGGCTCCTACAACCCAAGTGCAATATCTTGGTCAGTCATTGTTACCTGACCGGTCGGCCATTGTTACCTGACCAATTTATATCACACAGTGCCATTGTTACCACTGTTCCAAGTATCTATTACAGTGGCATTGTTACCACTGTTTCAAGTATATATATTACAGTGTCATTGTTACCACTGTTTCAAGTATAATATACAGTGTCATTGTTACCACTGTTTCAAGTATCTATTACAGTGTCATTGTTACCATTGTTTCAAGTATGCAT